>OX451219.1:86336565-86415315 GCA_949628195.1 Phasia obesa | reverse complement strand
AGATGTCAACGACACATTACACAAAACACCGGTCATACGAGTAAAAACCGTGCAGTAACAGTAGTACGACGAGGTAAGAAGAAAGTTCATTGTCTGGCTGTCAAGATGGAATGAAATGCATTTGTTTTGCTTTCATTATTATTGCGTAATAATTTTCTGTTTTTTTTTCGAAGATTATTGATATTTAAGCATTAAATGGTAAGAACAAAAATTAAATCGGAAATAATTTAATTTCTGTGACAATTATGTTCGTTATTGATTACACAGCACAACAAAATAAAAAAAATTTCATGTGCTCTTAAAACCACTATATAATTTTGATGTATCATGACTACCTTTGTACAAAAATGGTAAAATTATTAAATTCTATGGATAGATTTTTTTTTAAAAAATTTTTTTTTAAAATTGCAATTTTTTTGAGACGTTTCTTCAAATAATTAATGATAACTCAAAAACTACTAGTCCGATATTATTAAAATAAATTCAGAAAAATTAAGATTTGCATAGCCTTTAATTCGTCTATATATCGCGTTTCAATCGGATCAATAGTATCGGAGTTATAATAAAAAACTTAAGAAAAAAATATATTTTTTACGTAAAAATGGCAAAAATTTTCGTTTTAAAAAAATCATAAAAAATCGAAAACGGCAAAAAACTTCCAGATTCATTTTTTTATCGCATAGCGACATATAATAGCAACAAAATGAGATATCGACCATAAAAATCGATTGATTTTTTTCGAATTTATTCACATTTTAGTGAATTCGCTCATTTTCACAAAATTTTAGTTTTTTGCTTGATATACGCATTATAGCGGGTTTTCAAATGTGTGAAAAACATAAATTTTCCAATTTCAAGGGGTGCATGTCGGATTAATGTTAGATTTGATGAGAAACTTCCACCCACAAAATTTTAGTCGAATTCGACAACGTTAACACGTAGCGCATAGGCCCCAAATCTGAAAAAAAGCGTTTAAATCGAAAATAATTGACAAATTTTCAGTTTTTGCAAAATTAACGCTATTTATTTCCCCTTTTGCAAAAAAGTGGATCCTGGTCCTTAGGGCAAACACAATGAGATTTACAATAAGCTACATGTCTTTAAGTTTTCGAGTTATTACAATTTTCACTGGCGATTATATGTCCTTGAGAACTTGCCGAAGACAATTTACAAAAACATTTTACTTTTAAAATTTTTTATTTTTTTCTTTTTTAACAATAAAATATAAAATTTCGCTAAAATTGACTGATATCTTCCTATTACACAACGCAACAAAATAAAAAAATTAGATGCTTTTGAAACCACTATACAATATCCAGGTACTGCCAAAGTGTTTTGGATGAATGAGAAATGTATGGCAAAACAAGTACGCGAAATACTGTTTTGGGCAAAACACGTATTTCTGTGGGACACGTGTTACTGTGGAAATACAGTATTGAATGTAGAAAATTGTTTGGAACAGATCTTTATGGCATTTTTATGATTTTCAGAATTAAAAAAAGTAAGCAATAAAGGAAAAGTTTTTTAATTTTTACGATTTCAGTAGAAATCTGATAAACGATGAAATGCTCCTTTTCTGTTGGCTACCTGTCGCCCTTGCTTCATTTTGACAATTGCGGCGGCAAAGTAATAAACGTTCATAAATTTGGGTGCACGCCGAATTGGGTTTTTCCGCTGGCTACCTGTAAAGATTGATTTTTTGCATAGCATTCCTTAATGTTTTTTACGATTCTTGGGAATAGGTAAAAAATAGGACCACATTAAGGGTTGTTCGAAATTTTAGTATCATTATTTATAAGAGCTCCCTGAGCCATTTCTATTCATTCAACAAGTGTTTGCGGTAACAGAAGCATAATTTATAATAGAAAATGTCATAAAAGAAAATTCCAAAGTTTGTAGTTTATAATATTTATTTATTTATTTCCTTATTTTATATGTTGTAATAAATTTAAATAATAAAATATAAAATAAAAGAAAATACATGAATAAAACAATGAAATGCATTTTCGATCTATTCCATCGATTTGACTTAGTTACATTTTTTTGTCAATTGCCTTCGGCAAGTAACTTGAAAACTGTTTAACCGATTTAAAAGATATGTAGCTTATTGTAAATCTCATTGTGTTTGCCCTAAGGACCAGGATCCACTTTTTTGCAAAAGGGGAAATAAATAGCGTTAATTTTGCAAAAACTGAAAATTTGTCAATTATTTTCGATTTAAACGCTTTTTTTCAGATTTGGGGCCTATGCGCTACGTGTTAACGTTGTCGAATTCGACTAAAATTTTGTGGGTGGAAGTTTCTCATCAAATCTAACATTAATCCGACATGCACCCCTTGAAATTGGAAAATTTATGTTTTTCACACATTTGAAAACCCGCTATAATGCGTATATCAAGCAAAAAACTAAAATTTTGTGAAAATGAGCGAATTCACTAAAATGTGAATAAATTCGAAAAAAAATCAATCGATTTTTATGGTCGATATCTCATTTTGTTGCTATTATATGTCGCTATGCGATAAAAAAATGAATCTGGAAGTTTTTTGCCGTTTTCGATTTTTTATGATTTTTTTAAAACGAAAATTTTTGCCATTTTTACGTAAAAAATATATTTTTTTCTTAAGTTTTTTATTATAACTCCGATACTATTGATCCGATTGAAACGCGATATATAGACGAATTAAAGGCTATGCAAATCTTAATTTTTCTGAATTTATTTTAATAATATCGGACTAGTAGTTTTTGAGTTATCATTAATTATTTGAAGAAACGTCTCAAAAAAATTGCAATTTAAAAAAAAAAAATTAAAAAAAAAAATCTATCCATAGAATTTAAAAATTTTACCATTTTTGTACTAAGGTAGCCATGATACATCAAATGTATATAGTAGTTACTCGAGCATATTTTTGCTGTTGCCCTGTGTTATTTAACGAATCGCAAGTTTTTACTAAAAGAAGGTGACTTTTTAAGCTCGCCACAGCTCATTGAAGCCGGAGTTCCCCAAGGTAGTATTTTGGGACCAATTTTATATTTACTGTACGCATCAGATATGCCAATTAGCACCCTAGTGCACACATCAACTTTTGCAGATGACACAGCTTCTTTAAGTATTCATGAAAGTGCCCAAGAAGCATCACAACTTTTGCAAGACCACATACTCAATTTGGAAAAATGGCTAGAAAAATGGAGAATAAAAGTGAATGAACAAAAATGCACTCACATAACTTTCACACTGCGTAGGGACTCATGCCCTCCTATTCGCATAAATAACCAAATGATACCACAGCTTTCAGACGTTAAATACCTGGGTATACATCTGGACCGTCGCCTTACTTGGAAAAGCCACATTGACTTCAAGTTAACACAAATGAAACTAAAAGTAGTACAACTAAATTGGCTTATTGGCAGAAACTCCACCCTGAGCTTAGATTGTAAACTTCTACTGTACAGGTCGGTCCTCAAACCAATTTGGTGCTATGGGATTCAGTTATGGGGCACTGCCTCAGCTAGCAATGTAGAAAAAATTCAAAGGCTTCAAAATAAGATTTTACGTATTATTACATCTGCTCCCTGGTATATAAAAAATTCAAACATCCACAAAGACCTAAACATGCTATTAGTTAAAGCAGAAATAGCGAAACATGCAGTCACATATCTAAAGAGGCTTGAATCTCATCCAAACCCTTTGGCGCGTAACATGCTGAATGAACCTGGTTACATTCGACTAAAAAGAAGAGACACTGCTTTTCTTGGCCGTACATTAGAGGGATGACCCGCAAATGATTTCAAAATCCGTGAAACAAACTTTATTTTTGTCTAGCACTGGCTGGACTTAAAAAGAATATTTTATTTTAGACTTAAGATACGAGTAATTATTGTTAGTTCAAAAATATTGAAGATACAATAAATAAATTTTGAAAACAAAAAAAAAAAAAAAACATTTTGTAGAATGGCAACATTATCTCTTGATATTTTGTTAAGGTAAACGACACAAAAATATTTGTAGTTAAATTAACAATACTCGACTTGCTAACAAAAACAGCTGATTTATAACAACATCAAATGTTATGAAAAAGCATTACTGAATAGCAAAGTCTTCCGTTTTGTTGTTAAATTTTGAAATAAAATGCAGGCAGCCGTTAGGACTGCCAATATAAGTGAAAACTAATAACACTTATAATATAAATAATCTGCTGTAGCTCAAGTGGTTAGCACGTTGACTACTAACGCATGCTTAGGAGTTCAATACTCAGCCGTGGCAACATCAATTTTTCTGATATGTAGATATTAATTCTGTTTATAATAATGCATATCACAGCGCCCTCCTTCGCCGGTGTTACCACATAGCACTAAATCGACTGCGAAGTAAGATAATTACAAATTAGCTATGCTAGCTTCAAAATAACACGCCTGTTCTAAAAATAATCATAACGTGCAATTGCAGTGTTGCCATTAGTGAAGCTTTGCTATCACATTAACCATTTGTCTTATCTACTAGTACTATATGATCGGTACAATATTTGTAGCTACCCAAATTAAATGAACTAAGCCTTATAGCAGATAAAAATAAGAAAACATGTGCTTGTACTTTGTGAACTATGTACATTGGGGTGGAACGAAAAAACTATGTACATTAGGGCGTAACGAAAATTTGTTTAATATTGAAATATTAAATAGTGACAAAAAGTTGCCATTTGCTATTGTTAAGTCAATTGTAAAGTTTAAAGACTATTGAAAGTTTAAAGACTATTAAGAGGTGCCGCAAATCCAAATGCCGCAGATCTAAATTTATTAAAATTTAGAAAATTTAAATTTTTTTTGGATCTGGGACCATGCTAAGTACATTAAATAAGTTTAGTCAAAGAAAAATCATTAAAATATCATAACTAACCCTAAAAACGTAAATTTAGAAATAAATATTTTTCATGTTTTTATACCCCATTTAGATTTTAAAACGTGAAAAGAGTTTATAAAATGACGATGGATAGCAAATTTTTATGTTTTTAATTATTTTAGGATTAGTTTTAATGAAATTAAAATAATAATAAATATAAAAAACCACAAATAATATAAAAAATATAATTCTATAAGATTTAAAGGCACCTCAAGATGTGGTTCAATCACAATAAAAGCACCCAAGTAGCACCACAACTTTTACAAGACAACATACTCAATTTGGAAAAAAGGTTGAAAAAAAATCATGAATAAAGGTGAATGAACAAAAATGTACTCATATAACTTTCACACTGCTCTCCTATTCTCATAAATAATCAAAAGATACCAGCAGCACTCTGACGTTAAATACCTGGCTTTACATCTTGATCGGCGCCTTACTTGGAAAAGCCACATAGACTTCAAGTTTACACAAATGAAATTAAAAGCAGTACAGCTAAATTGGGTTATTGGCAAAAACTCCATCCTGAGCTTAGATTGTACAAGTCGATCCTTAGACCAATCCGGTGTTATGACATTCAGCTAGCTAGCAATGCAGAAAAAATTCAAAGGCTCCAAAATAAGATTCTACGTATGACTACACCTGCTCCTTGGTATATAAAAAACTCGAACATCCATAAAGATCTAAACGTGCCACCAGTTAAAGCAGAAATAGCGAAACATGCAGTAACGTATCTAAAGAAGCTTGAATCTCATCCAAACCCTTGGGCGCGTAACATACTAAGTGAACCTGGTTTCAACCGTGTTTTTAAGAAACTTAACTAAATTTATTAGAAGTTATAATGTTTCTACACGCAAAGAAAAAACATGGTTATGGTATGGTCACAGGAATCACATTATGTTCTCTGTAACAATGTATGGTTGCGATGAACAAATTTTAGTTGTTTGTAACATTAGTTTGGTCACAATAAACAAGTTTTGGTTATGATTTTATTATTAAATGGTTACTACATTCAAAACATTCAATATGGTTGGTTTTTATTCTACAAATTTTGATAAACTTCAAACCACAACCTAAGTTTTATCAATATTCAAAAATAATATATTTAAATGTAACCAAAAAATTTTTGTTTTTAATAATCGGGTTTGACAACAGAAAACAAAATGTTTTCTTAAAAAAAATAAAAATGGTAAAAAAATTTATTTTTGGAAAATTGTATAGATATTTACATACATACATATGTAAATAATTAATTAATCTTTCAATATAAATTAAGTATTAAATTTGGCTAATATATGTAACAACGAAAACGACATGAAGATTTCATTGATACAAAAATGAGCAAAATTGAAATCATTGTGATAATAAAAAATATTTTTTTTAAAAATGTCATCATGATCAACATATGTTGGGCTGACAAAGACTACAAATAGCCTCATTTGGATACAATGGTGGTGGTGCTTCCCATACCAAAGTAATTGCACTTGAAAAAGTTGGTTTTAAATATACCATAAACAACAATATTCTGCTATACGTAAGGGTATGTGAGTCCAATTGGTTAAAAACGGAAAATATTGACGGGTTTGTACCTCTTTACTGTGGCTTGTCCTATGTACATTAAATAAAACGGTTCCGGGTTGGGTCGTAAAGGTCATGCTGTTGGTGATATTGCTTTTGTTCTTGGTATAGGAAAAAGAAGCCCCGTTCAAGTTCTTAAAAAGTTTGTGTTTCATTTCAAAATTATATTTATGTATGCACTCGTACATACATATGTACATAAATATGTATAATAAAATGTATGTTTCAAAATAAATTAAAGAAAAAAATAAAAAAAATTTAAATGACATTTCATAGTTTTTAACCAGAATATAATATTTAATATAACCATAATATTATAATGTTCAACAATAATATGGTTTAACTACAACCATATAATTTAACCATAATATGTTGCTCTTAGTTTATGGTTACCTCAGCAATGTTTTATCTTTGCGTGTAACAACCAACATTTTGGAAGTTGTTTTTTCACTCCTTCATGCATTGCATCTCCCTAACAATTAAGTGTGTAATGGCAATTTATAAAGAAGTTATGAATGCCTATATTCACATCTATTTATATTAAAGGTTGTCAATTAGAATATTAAAATGTTTTAATACAAACATTTTTCCACTTTTATTTGAATGTATGCATGAAGAGACATTGAATTAATTTCGCCATTGTTATTAATTCCATTTTGATTGTTTAAAAACGACTAATTAATTATATTTCTAATAGAAATTTCGAATGTTAAATCAAGCACGTACAAAATATTATATTAGCTGTTATTATAATGCTAATTGAAGTTGGTTTTGTATTTGTATTCGTATTCGTATTTGTGTATATGTGTGTTTCATTTGTACCTGTAACCAGGTAATTGCATGTTAATGAAGTTGCTTATATGTATGTTATGTAATAGGATGTGTACATTTTAATTATGTCGTGTTTTAACTTAATTGGTTAAAATAAATGAATATTAATTTGCTGCTAAGCTTTATACTAGGCGCAACAGTTTTTAATAATTAAAATAACAAATTAGAAAATTTACCTCATAAAGTATACAAACATAATTTTAAATAGAGCATTTCAATATTTAGCTAAATATTCAGTTCAGTAAATTACTTTTAAACACTTCAAACAGAATTACAAAACATTGATTTAAATTTTTGAAAAAATTATAAATAAATTAGAAAAAAAAGAAAAATAATTCATACATACATACAAATATATTTGTTCTAAAAAGTTAATTATTCTAAATCATTATTATACTAGTTTAAAAAATTAGATACATTTATGCCCCAGGGCAACTGATAGCTATTTCTTAGGCTATTTGGGACGCTGAATTCAAATCCGTTTTATTAAAGTATTGTTCTAGTTTTAATATTTAAATTTATTTGTCTTACTATAAATATCATTAAAATTAATTTTGAGGTAAGGTGTGAGTTCGTTTTATTTTCTCTTAATTTAAAGAATATTTTTTTCCAAATTAGATAATTAATTTTAAAGAAAAAGACACAAAATTTATTTAGATACATTTATTTGGATCGCTACATACTTCTTCAGCATTCATATCTACATATCTATTTTGTAGTAGTGCTTGGTTGTAAACATTATCTATTTTAGTAACCAAACTCAGGCAATAGAATACAAGAAATTGTACTCAAATCATCTATCTAAAATTTTCCGTTTTCATTAATATTTACCACCTTGTATTTGTTTTTTTTTTTTGTTTTCGCCAACTGACGGTTTTTCTTTTTCAATGTCTAATCGCATTTGGAAAAAAGCGTAAGAAACTACAAGCTATTATTCCAAATTATAAAAACTTCTTATTAATTGCAAAGCCTGCGTATTTTTTGTAGACGTAATAGCGGTATTCAGTGTTTGCTGCAAATGGTCTTGCAAAAGTGCAAATGAGTTACATCATTGCAATTTAACAAAAACAATAGGTATTTTTTTTTTTATTGGATTTTCTAAAAAGCTATGATAATAAGGTGTTGCACTTTTGCAAGACCATTTGCATCGAACACTGAACTCCACTAATGTGTTTTTCCAAAACATATGTTTGACTTCCTTATATAAAGTTTAGGAATAAGCTATTTTTTAAAATTAATTTTTAAGTTTAAAATTGCCCTCCTGCAAAACTTAAAAATCTGACTTAAGCACTTTTTCGTTATTACCACAGATATAATTGTGATACAAATTTGACTTTTGCTATTTTTAAATCAATTGTAATGTTTGAACACGATTCAAGTAGGGCAGAATAGTTCCAGAATTGCAGATTTATCTGCATTTTGCAGATTGTACCCTCTGAAAATGGCTAAATGCAGATTTGAAGACTTTTCACCTAAAAATGTGGATTTTTTAAGTCAAAACATGTGGTAATTTTATTACTTTATTTTAAATATACGAAGTAATTGATACAATTGAGGCTATTGCAATTGCAATTGAGCTGATATAATAATAATAATTTTATTGGATTTTCTAAAAAGCTATGATAATAAGGTCTTGCACTTTTGCAAGACCATTTGCATCGAACACTGAACTCCACTAGTGTGTTTTTCCAAAACATATGTTTGACTTCCTTATATAAAGTTTAGGAATAAGCTATTTTTTAAAATTAATTTTTAAGTTTAAAATTGCCCTCCTGCAAAACTTAAAAATCTGACTTAAGCACTTTTTCGTTATTACCACAGATATAATTGTGATACAAATTTGACTTTTGCTATTTTTAAATCAATTGTAATGTTTGAACACGATTCAAGTAGGGCAGAATATTTCCAGAATTGCAGATTTATCTGCATTTTGCAGATTGTACCCTCTGAGGCTATTGCAATTGCAATTGAGCTGATAAACATGGAAATAAAAGAGTAAAAATGGAAGTAATAGAGTAAAACAATACCTTTGTCAAAGGTATTGTTGCCTATTAACTCTTAATAGCAATCTTGAAAAAGATTGGTTTTTGGTGTGTTCTGACATATGTATATAGTAAAATTTTATCTCTAACAATCCCCTCTTTCGGGATGTTTTTTACGATTTGTTAAAATCAAGCATTTTTGTGTGCAAGAGAAAAGCATTTTTGTGTAAAAAAAAATTGCATGAAATACATTCATAATGAAATTACCTATTAGGCTGATGACAGATTGCACGCTACAAGCGAAGCTACAAGCAAGAAGCGATAATAGTTCGTGCTATATTGAGCACAGCGATTTTTTTGTTAATAATAATTTTCAGTGTTTGCCAACGGATTCAGACGAAGAATTTTACATGTCAATTAATAATTACTTCCGAAATGAATTTTTCCATATCGATTTACATTTTATTTGGAATTTCTTTTTTACAAACAAAATTTTAAAAATAAAAATTTCAAAAACTGTATTAAAAGTGCATACATACTCCAAAAATGTTTTTAAATCAAAATAAAAAATAAACAAACGGCACAGTAGAAGCTACAACGTGCTACAACGCGCTACAAACCAGTACACAACCTGCTTTGTAGCACGTACTCGCAACAAGCTTCGCTCTCACTCTGACATGTTTTGAGCAAACACATAAGAAAAGCACTTACATTGGTTTATAGCGTGTTGTAGCTCAGTATTATAGCGTCGCTTGTAGCGCGCACTCTGACATCAGCCTTACTTAAATAAAATGATTTTATTATTATTTTTGTTTTTATAAAAAAATGTTTTAAAATACATATTACATAACAATTCATTTGGATTTTTTACTTTACCATACGTAGTACAAGGTAAAGCATAGTAATCATAAGTAAATCAGTCAAGTGCGAGTTAGTCTCACACACGTAGGGTTCCGTACTATGTTTAGTACGCATTTAAAAACTCAAGTTGTTAATTTTTTCATGTCCTATGGGGCACCCTTTAGTTTTAAAATCAAAGTCATATTCGCGAAAATTGCATCGCTATTGGAACACCCTTTAAATATTAGGAATTGTTGTTATAACGGCCATGGTAATACACTTTCTATAAAAATATCAGGCCTACCTGTTGCGGTTCAAAATAGAAGGTTATATACATGAAAAACATGTCACTGATGGATCACCCTTTAGTAATTAGTAATTGTTACAGCGGCCTAAGTACAACATCTACTGTAAACAATTCAAGAGTCTACCTATTAGGGTTCAAAAAATAAGGCTATTTAAGTAAAAATCATGTCTCTGTCGGAACACCCTTTAATTTTGTTATTTGTTATAACTGCCATGGAAATACTTCTTTTATGAATATATCAAGAGTTTACCTATTACGATTAAAAAAATAACTCACTATACGTTAAAAACATGTCATTGACGGAACACCCTTCAAGTTTCAGTAATTGTCATATCGGCCGTGGCAACATATCTCCTGTACAACATTTTAAGAGTCTACCTATTACGGTTGAAGAAATAATGAGTTATACATAAGAATCACGTAACTGTCGGAACACCCTTTAATTTTTATTATTTGTTATAGTTTCCATAGGAATAAACCTTCTGTAAAAACTTTAAGAGTCTACTTATTATCATTTAAAACTTAGGCCATATACATGAAAAAAGCACGTCACTCTCGGACCACCCTTTAATTTTAAGGTTTAATTTTATATACTTGCTCAGAAAGCGAACATAGAGTTAATTACTGTCTGCAAAATTTACGTGGTTGCCCCCTATAGCTCAAGAGACTTGTACAGAGATCAAGAGTCTACCTATTACGGTTCCAGAGATAAAAGGCGCTGATAGCCGGACAGACGTTCTAGCGAAAACAATAGGGTTTCGTTTTTACTCTTTGGGTACGGAACCCTAAAAAATCGAGTTCGATATTGCGACGGATTTATACGTTTTTAGGTCTCCTGAATCCATTTTGGCTATTTTCGCGATGATGTCTGTGGAGTTTGTACAGGTCATACTGTTTGACATATCAAAATGAAATTTAGTATGTGCCTTAGGTATATGGAGATGAAGAGCTGTATAGTTTATGGGCATATTCGGGATGGGGCAAGGGGTAGTTTACTTACTCCCAAATTTTGTAAACGCTCTACAGGTCGTACCGTACGACATATCAAAATGAAATTCAGTATGTGCCTTTGGTTTATGGAGATGAAGAGCTGTATAAATTTCGAGCATAATCGGGAAGGTGCAAGGGTTAGTTTTTACCCCAAACAGAAAATAATTAATTTTTCGTTTCGAATATACTTTGAACTTATATTCTTTATGTAATATATCCATAAAAAATCTGTTTCTATTGGTTATGGTGTAGACCACTCCAGGTTCTTAAATGGGCTCAGTTAAGCTTTAAACACATAGACAACAGTGGCTACATGACTACCAATACCGTTGGCTACAATCGTCGCCGTGTAGTCAGCTACTGAATTATGTTGAAGACTATATACTTCCAAACTATGAAAATATTGTAGAAATATGAACATATATTTTTACTTAAAAATAAATACTTTTTCAAAAAATACTTTTATCATATCAAAACAAATAAATAAATTTGCTCAAAACCTTTTGATTGTAAATGAATTTGTATTTTTAATTTTGTGACATTTTCCTCTGCTGAATAAAATAAAATTGTCGCAAACAAAAATAGAAATTAGCCTATGTTGGCTACAACCACAACGGTGGTCGTGTAGTCATGTAGCTATGATGTCCTCAAAATAATCGTTTTCATATAAAAGTGTGTATTTTAATTTTGACAGGTTGTAGTCGTTATCTTGCTGTCGTCTATGTGTTTAATGCTTCATATTGGAAAATAATAAAAAAAAAAACAAAAATATATTCATGTGAATTTCATTGAAATAAATTTTAAATATTATTTTTTATTTTTTTTTAACAAAAATGAATTTGGAGATTTTAAAAATAAAATGCATATATTGAAGATTTTAAATATGAAAGTTCTGGCAACATTGGGTAGCGCAAGTCTAACTCAAGGCGTATTTAACAAGGTGATAGCGTAAGGGAAAGGAAATTTCAGCAAAATGTTTTTTTTTTTTTTCAATTTATATGGATTTTGACAGTAAAATAGATATTATTCTCTCTTAAAAACCTGATTAATGTCAAACTACATATAAAAAAATTGAAAAAATTTCTCTTTAATATTAGCTCCGCCTTGTGCAGTCACCTTGTTAAATATGCCTTGGTCTAACTGTATTGAAATTCACCAAAATACAATACATCAGTATCTGCAAAAACTAAATCATAGAAATAAAAGGTGACATTCTAAGTACCTTAAACAAGTTTTAGTCAAAGAGAAATCATTACAATATCATATATACTCCTATTTTACAACAACAAAGAAAAAAAGAGTGCAGTTGAGTATAAATTGGAAACATTAACCGTTAAGTATTATTTGGATAAATGATGTGACCACTTATTGTGAGCTCAATTATGTTTGAAGAAAACAATAAAAAATATGAACCTTGCAATATTAATCTAATTTTTTATTTAAACCAAATATTTTCAATTCTTAGTTTAGCCGGAAATATAATAGTTTTTCATTGTTGAATTAAAAAAAGAGTTTTGTTCTCTTATCTTATCCATTTAACCATTTATCCATTTATCATGTTATCTGTTCTGTTAGGAGTTACTCACTGGCTTGTCATTAGCTTCGTTCTTTCTCACTTTTCATGCTGCATTGTTATTCTTAAAGTTTAACCATTCATTTATGCAGACTGGTGTTTTATTTCTTTTCTCTTTTGCTGTTTGAAATCATAGTAGTTTCATTTTTTTGAAAATAGTTATAAAGATGTTGAGTTGTTTGGGTTGATATTTTTGTTTAACTTTTATAGTTTTTTTTTGAACATTTTTTCTTTGACTTGACCTCTTGAAATATTAATATAATTGTTCATTTTAAGTCCAAGAGTTTGGTTAACTATAGATTATATATATATTCATATTTAATTCCTTAAAAAGATCCTAAAAATAAGAAATTGTAGTAAAAACTTTGCTTTTATTAATTATATTTTTTCGATTAGTTTATCATAACTACTGATTGGTAGTTTATCAAAAGATCTTCATTGGTAGGGTGCGGGCATTGAACTAGATTAACAGTTTTGGGTTGGCTGGTGGACTAGTGTAGTTCAGGAACGAACTAGTTCAATTGAACGATTTAACTAATATAAATTTTTTTTAACTATTATTTCTAGTTAAACTAATAAAACAGAATGAACTAAAAGGCATATACATTAGGGTAAAACGAAAATGACAGTGAAAAATGGCCTTTTTTGGTATTATTAAATCAATTGTAAAGTTTGCACAATATTGGAGTAGGATAAGAGGTGCCACAATTGGGTAGAATTTATTATTTTTAGTGAAAATTCCTAAATATCAATACATTTGAATCTGCAAAAAATATTGTTGAGGTTTTCCATTTCTGCTTAAAAATGGTAGTTTTAAGTGACTTAGTATCTTAAATAAGTTTTAGTCAAAATAAAAATCATTAAAATGTTATATCCACCTCTATCTTATTACAATAAATCCACAAAAAAAAACGCATATTTTTTTATGTTTTAATACCTACTTAGTGGACCTATAAAATTATGATTGACAACGAATTATATTTTTTGCATTACTTTAGCGAACAAAGTTTTAAGTACAGTTTGTAAATTTTAAGTGGTTGAATCCTAAAGTTCAAGAAACAAATATATATACACGAATAACACGTTACTTTCGGTACACCCTATAAGTTTTAGTATTTGTTGCTATAGCGGCAACAGATAGACATCTTCTGTGAAAATTTCAAGAGTCTACCTATTACGGTTCCAGGAAATTTTAATCGCCATTAAAATGAGTAATACAAAAAAATATTTTTGGCCCTATACCGTCATTCCACCCTAATATACATAAGTACGCGTATTGATGTTTACTATTTTTGACAGCAATTTGGTGCCGCAATATAGTTTATTTAGTTTATTTAGTTTATTAACACGTTGAGTGCCACCATACAAAATAAAAATATATTACTAGGGTGCCGTTGTAAAATAACAGTTTTAAATTAATATTTTTGTGATAGAAAATAAATTTTTTTAAATGATTTTGTAAATATGCCTGTTACTTCTACCGTTCTATGTGTGACAGCCCGCGGTACACGTGCACATAGATAATACAATTTTATTCAGGTGCCATGTGTACCGCCGGGATTTTTGATTTTTTGATTTTATTCAAGGGTAGTCTATAATAAAATAAATGGATGAAGATACTGAAAGTGATGAAAGTGATTTTGAACCGTCAGATTCAGATGAATATATTCCTAGAAGTGATGCTGCAGAAGATGAAGGCATAGACGATTCTAATGCTCGTTTACAAAATTCGGAAACTTTTAGTGAAGAGGAAGGAGATATTGTTTCAGGAAATGTCTGGGGACAGGTTAGTGGAAGCTCGCTAAATACGTTTTTATTCACTGACTCCGGTGCTTCACCACTAATAAGCGATATGAACTCCAATGCAATAAATCCAACAGATATTTTTAAAGTTATGGTTACGGAAAATATATTAAATTAAATTCACACAGAAAAGTGGCGCTCAACTAGGTAGAACTGATAGCCCAGGTGAACATCTTCTTTTATATGTGTTTTTTACCTTCTTATGTCAAAATTTAAATTTTCTTTGCGACACATTTTAATAAATAAAATTTTAAAATAAAAATTTATTTCACTCTAAGATTATGTTCTTTTATTTTTATTTTTCACGTGTTTTTCAATTTTTACTTTAAATATTATACATAATTTATTTTGCAAAAACTAACAAAACTTTTGTGTGTTGTCTAACAAATTTTCTTCTTTTTTATTTTCTTTGGGTTTTTGACAATTGTGGGTGTTTTCACACAAACAAAGTTGCGTGTGGTTGTTTTTATTGTAACATTGCGATTACCTAGTATTCAATTCGCCTTGATACTGTCTAACAATCCCAAGAGAAGCACTGATTGTATTGTGATGAATGAAAAACTAGTTCAAAACACAAATCGTAGTTCGAAAGGAAAGAGAGCGGTTGAATTAGTTATTTTTTTTTAACTTTAAACTAAAATGAGCGATCAGTAAAATGAACTGCATGAGCAAAATTCTAATAGCTGATTTTATTCCTGTTAAAGATTCTTGTCTGCTGGTCAAAACCTTCATTACTATGCTCGTTCCGTTTGAAAGTGTAATTGATTCCGCATTTTGCTTCCAAAGAAAAGTAAAAAAAAAAAAATTCGGAATGAAACCACTTTCAATTTGCTATGTGTGATTGTTTTTTTAATCATTTTCTAGTCGTTTAAGCGATTCTGAACATCCTAGTAAACATCTTAGTAAAGGGCATTTTTCTGAAGCATCCTTAAAACTCTGCAACGTAATTTATCAACTTGTTATTCATTTCCTTCTGCTGCAGCAATTAAAGATATTCAGGGTGTTTGTGTTTTATTTTTTTCTTTCTTAAATAAATACTGAAATACATTTTTGGCATTACAATCCAAATATTTCTTGAATTTAATTTCAGGCAAAATTAAATACATAAACTATAACTGAAGCACTATAAAAGTAAAAGTTTTAAAATTTGGTGTGCATTACTTTCAAAGCAAAATCGAACAAAATGTTATCAGCATGTCTACGACGTACAAAGGAGTATTTTGGCAAACTAGCCGGACATTAGGCCAAAAATCAAATTTAACAAATGTAAAAATTTAAGTACGCAACTCGATAGAAAACAAAATTCTGCATCGTACAAAGAATTCTCAAGGCTTTTGTTTGAGATTTGTCGTTTTGGAACACTGTTAAAATCAGGAAAGTTAAGTAAATCGCATACGTTTTTATTGAGAGGTTTGCAATATATTTTTATGTGTAAAAATGAATAAAGATTTTATATATATATTTTTTTCTGTGCAGTGCTACTTATAGCTACCTACAGCTAATTATATTAATTTGCAGAAAAAATATATTTGAAATTTTTATGATAACAAATTTCGTTCGAAATTAAAACGCAATGATTTTTTTGTTCACCTTTTTATCGTGATCCTAAAAATGTTATGAAACTATAATGTTTCATAACATTTTTATTTTATTAAATTTGCGACCTCTACTTTTAGACTGTAGAAAACAACGTTGCGCTTTTTTGCTTTTCTGTTTTTACTCATTTTGCATACGAGTAAGAAACCTCTCTGTCGGTCATAAAATGTTTTTGGTATCTATTTATATTGTTTTAAATAAATTAATTGTTAGTATTTTAAATAAAATTTATTATTACTATTATAAAGTTTAAATTAACTATGCATAAAATAAAACTGCCTGTCTGTTTGGAGAGGTACCTTTGTATCATGGTTAAACATAGGATATTTTATCCCGTTTCATCTCTTAAAAATGATTTTTTTCGAAATTAGAAAAAAATCACATAAACGTTTTGGGATGTGGGTGAGATTGGCTAGATACCGCAGACTGCCCATAAAAACTAAAAAAAAAATATTTTTATGGTTGTAACGATGTTTATTTACACCTGTTTAATTATAACTTTTTTTTCATGAATTGGTTCTCACGCTTTAATACGTGTATTTAGTGTAGATTGTTCAATTGCAAGTATTGCAGAACTCAATTTATTAGCATGAACTCTTTGTCCTCTTCTTACAAGCAGAAATTCAATTATATCCTAAAATATAATAATTTTCTCCCATTGGAATATTGCTGTTAGTAATTATATTTTGGGTTAGTTAACAACATTTTTGAGAAGAAAATATCATTATCAAGTGTAAAGTGGATAGTGCCAGAAGTACAAACTTTTTAATCAACTTATATTAACATTATTTTGAACAAGCTGTCCATGTGATAAACTCATATAAAATATATTTTCAAAGCTGTTTTAATAATACTTATTTAAAAGTACAAAGTAGTTAATATTAAGTTACAAATAGTTAATATTGTAAAATTATAAAGTGTGTGATGAGGTAACCATATATATTTAAGGTGAATAAACTCTCGTTAATAATTTGCGATTAAGTCAAATTATTGGTGGAGAATTGAAAATCATAAACTGCAACAAGCTTTGGTTAATAAGCCCTAAGGTATTGATAAACATCAGGTTAAACGGAAGGAAGAAAAGGACGTTAATTTGGAATTTATTGGCTAATAAACCACAAGTCAAATAATTCAACATAACCTCCAATCTTTGTGACGTAAATATAAATTGGCAGACATATTGGGTGCATAAAGATTATACATAACCTTATCTTGGCGACAAATTAAACATCGTGTCGATATTATTTTAATACACATGTCCGTGAATTGCGAGCAGAAGTATTTAAGGAAAAATAATATTTAATATTTTAACTTTTGTTGTAATAACTATTGTTGCACTAAGTTATTATAAAAATCTAACATGTAAATGTAAATCACATTGAACTACAAAACTATACAACTAATCTATAATAATTTTAATTTCAGTAGAATCTATTCCTAAAATAATTTAAACTTCTTATTTACTCATTTTTTTTAGTAGCTATAACACAATTAATTTTAGAATTAATTATACATCAATAATGAAAATCTAAAAATTTTATTTAATTCTTATTCTTTTTTTAACCGACTTCAAAAAAAGAAGGAGGTTATCAATTCGTCTGAATGTTGCTTTTTTATGTTTGTGCCCCCAGAACTCAGTCATTTCTGAACCGATTTAAAAAATTTTTCTTTATTCAAAAGGATATGCTTACAGATTGGTCCCATTTTAAAAGAAGTTCAGAATTTTGTAAATTAAAGGGTGTCCCCATACAACATACGTGTTTTTTACGTGCATTATGAACCGTAAAGGGCACCCATTTAAAATTTTAAAAAACTGCATATCACTATTGGTGCCAATAACAGAAATTAATAAAAAAATAAACTTGAAAATTAAAGGGTGTCCCCATATGTGACGTCAATTTAAATAAATGAACCATTTGAACCATTGTAGACAATCACTTGAAAATTGGACAGAATGTCCAATATTTATAATCAGAAATTAAATATTTATAATTACAAGTTAAAGGGTGTCCCAATAGTTGATGTAATTTGATGTATATTGCCAAACTTTTGAACCGTAACAGAGAGACGGTTAAAATTTACAAAGAACCTGTATATCTAAGTCCTTTATAACATCAAATATATAATTTAAATTTGGAAACTAAAGGGTGTCCCCATAATTGATATAATTTAACCTATCTAGCCCTATCTTTTGAACCGTTATAGACAAACTCTTGAAAATTAGACACTTCTATGTCCCGTATAAGAACATTCATAAATATTTAAAAAGTTAAAGGGTGTCTCAATAGTTTATGTAAATTGATGCATATGGCCAAACTTTTGAACCGTTTTAAACATACATTTGAAATTTATAAAGAATCTGTCCTTTAAAATAAGTGTTTAATTTAAAATTGTACATTAAAGGGTGTCCCCTAGGTGGTATTGTTTAAGCTATATGGCCATATCTTTGGAACCGTTACTTTTTATTGCTGTGCCAGTAATAATAACTGTAAAAAAATAAAGGGTGTCCTCATATCTGACGTAATTTGTCGTTATGGATAGACATTTGAATGTACAGAACGTATATTACTTGTCAGTTAGAGCAACAAGTATAGAAGTATTTGAATTGAGTACTATTTCTTACAGATTACTTCCTTTTAAATTTTTAGTTTAGAATTGATGCACATATATTTGTTTTGTAGTCGGTTTTTTTTGCAAGAATTATTTTTAATATAACCATAAAACAAGTTGTCAGTTGACCTAACATTTTTTCATGAGTGTATTATAATGTATCGCACATATTAGCAATTATATTCTCGATCTACATTTTATGTTAATTACTATTCAAATTTATGTTGCCTACTCTTAATGATTTAATTTTGAATTTAAACAACAACAATCTCATCATGTTCATCTGTTTGCTGGGCCCAACATCAGGGAGACAAGATGGAATGTAAACACTCCAACATACATAAATGAAAAAGTGAGTAAAATGTGTATAATCATTCAAACTTAATTTTTACTATTTAAATTATATGTTAATGGATTGTTGATCAATATATGTGACCCGGTCTATGAAAAGGGAAAAGGTGGCTTATGACTCAAAAAAAAAAAAAAAAATTTCGAAAAATTAGCTATTAAAGATAAACAATGCAACAAGAACAACGAAAAGGGGAAAAATTTTGTTTGAGTCATAAGCCACCTTTTCATAGGCCGGGTCACATATACATACTTGCATACGTCGTTCTGTTTATAAGATCAATTACTAAGTCGTTCATACTAATACTCATTATTTGAATTAATTTCCATTACAACTCTCTTATGTCTTAAGTCTCCGCATTTAGGTATGAAAGTATGTATGTAATGATTGGATTTTGTTTACTTACATACCTTATTTTAATATGAATGAACTAGCTTAGTTATAATAATTTTTAACCGACTTCAAAAAAAGAAGGAGGTTATCAATTCGTCTGAATGTTGCTTTTTTTATGTTTGTGCCCGCATAACTCAGTCATTTCTGAACCGATTATAAAATTTTTTATTTTATTAGAAAGGAAATGCTTACAGATTGGTCCCATTTTAAAAGAAGTTCAGAATTTTGAAAATTAAAGGGTGTCCCCATACAGCATACGTGTTTTTACGTGTATTATGAACCGTAAAGGGCACCCTTTTAAAATTTAAAAAAACTGCTTATTACTATAGCTGCCAATAACAGAAATTAATAAAAAAATAAACTTAAAAATTAAAGGGTGTCCCCATATGTGACGTCAATTTAAATATATCAACCATTTGAACCATTGTAGACAATCACTTGAAAATTGGACAGAATGTCCAATATTTATAATCAGAAATTAAATATTTATAATTATAAGTTAAAGGGTGTCCCAATAGTTGATGTAATTTGATGTATATTGCAAAACTTTTGAACCGTAACAGAGAGACGGTTGAAATTTACAAAGAACCTGTATATCTAAGTCCTCTATAACATCAAGTATATAATTTAAATTTGGAGACTAAAGGGTGTCCCCGTAATTGATATAATTTTACCTATCTAGCCCTATCTTTTGAACCGTTATAGACAAACACTTGAAAATTAGACAGAATCTCCACTACTATGTCCCGTATAATAACATATATCAATATTTAAAATTTTAAAGGGTGTCTCAATAGTTGATGTAAATTGATGCATATGGGAAAACTTTTGAACCGTTTTATACAGACATTTCAAATTTACAAAGAATCTGTCCTTTAAAATAAGTACTTAATTTAAAATTGTACATTAAAGGGTGTCCCCTAGGTGATATTGTTTAAGCTATATGGCCATATCTTTGGAACCGATACTTTTTATTACGGTGTCAGTAATAATAAGTGTAAAAAAATAAAAGCTGTCCTCATATCTGACGTAGTTTGTCGTATATGGCTTTATCTACTGCACCGTTATGGATAGACATTTGAATGTACAGAACGTATATACTATGTCAGTTAGAGCAACAAGTATAAAAGTATTTGATTTGAGAACTATTTCTTACAGATTACTTCCTTTTAAATTTTTAGTTTAGAATTGATACACATATATTTGTTTTGTAGTCGGTTTTTTTGCAAGACTTATTGTTTATGTTATTTTCTTTCTTTTGTTATTTTTAAATAAACAATTGTTATGAAATCCATTCTAAACAAAATGAGTTACTAAATTCTTACTTTATGGAGGGATGGATAACCAAAACAAATCATAAAACAATGTAGATAAAAGGTCGTTCGTTTTAGGGACAGATTTATAATTATGGGTATCCAATCTGTTAAAAGTGTTTTTTTTGGGGGGGAACAATATACCCCGCATGGCGTAACATCATGCCACTTGCGAATATAATTTTATTAATTATACAAGGAAAAAGGTTTCTATTTGATTTCTATGTTTGTTATTTTGTATAAATTTGCTTACTCCCAGGGTGTGAGAGTATGTTATATGCTTACGCGTAAAACACAGGTTGAGAACCAAAATTATAATAAAGAGCTAGCGGGTTAATTTTTCATATCCCTGAACCATGGTTTTCGTAGGGTTATTATCTATAAATTTTTATTATTAGAAATGTAGCCAGCGCGTAACATGGTATTAAGGCATATGTAATCCATTTCTATTAATAATTACATTATTTTTGCAAATAATATTTTATTATATCAACGCCCCACAAAAGGGGGACAAAAGTATGGGAAAACTTAAAAAACTATTGGTTTTTTTTAGAGGTACGATTAGTTCTTATAAGGGGAACTTTTTCTTCTTGGACCGATTTGACCATAAGATTTTTATGCTAAGCTTCTAGGAGCACTCAATAAATTTTCCGAACCAATATAAGCTAAATTAGAGTAACTTTGGCTCGTCTAAAATTTGGGTACTTGCGAAATAGCGATCGAGAATAGCTTACTCCATAGTAATAAATTTCAGTGAATTTATAATTTGGGTTTATATCACGCTATTAATGAAAAATTAAAATTATAAAAGTTTTAGTACCCAAAATATAAATTATGTTTAAAAATATAGTTGTCCAATTTTAGCTGAAAAATATTCGGTAAAGTATTGCCTACTATTATGGAACTAATTTTCAACAAAAGTGTTATAGGGTGCAGTTAATTTGAAAAAAACATGACTTATATACAAAAGGACTTATGAAAGGAAACAATGAAATCACTATATATAACAACAGCTTAACTTTCGTTTCAAAACACACATCCACCACCTCTGCATAATGGAACAGAGAGTAAGACACATTGTCTTAGTAGAGGTCGATTTAATTTTATGTTATGATACGTATCTAACCAGATATCTTTGGAAAGATGAAGGTGTTTATATTATATTATTGTGGATTTCCAAAATATCAAAACTGAACACAAAAAATATTTAATTTTTTTCTTTTCTGTTAAAAAAAATTAAAACAAATTTTGTTTTTTATTGTTAATATTTTTGTAATTATAAGAGCTTTTTTAGTCTTATCTGTCGACAATACAAACAGGAATCATTTAATAGCGTGATTGTAAGGACATTAAGAAGTTATTTCGTGTGAAAAAAAAATAGTTTAAATGAAATATTTGATGCTTTAAAAGTCATTTAAAATTTAAAATAATTTAATAAATTAGTTTTGTGTGTTATTTAAATATTTAACACCACTAAATATCTAACTATTAATTGTTATAAAACACAAATCTAATATTAAACTAATAATGTGGTATTGCAAATCGATTATTTTTATTTGTTATTCACACCACATAAAGCAGTAGTTAATTTTGTTTTAATTTTCATATTTAAACACCAAATGAACCAAAGAAGCGGCGTAGTATTTAATTTAATTTAGTTCTAGCAATTTTAAAAACAAAATTTTTGTAGTGGAATTAAATCACAGATTAAATGATTTGTTTTCACCCTTTGTGAAAATGTAATCAGTAAAGATTAATCAATTCGTGAATTCGTATGTATTAAAGCATATCTACGACGAATTCTAAGAATTCTTGCCCAAAAAACCAAGGGTCTAAAATCAAAAGTGAGCTTCCCGGTTTTAACGAGAAACTTTTCTTTTCATTTTATCTATTTACTTTACGTTGGGTTCTTTTAATTGCAAAATAAATACACATCAATATTGTTTTTACTGTAAGTCACTTTAAATAACTTGGAATGACACCACTCTTAAAACTACACAAATTTTTTAAGACTCTCTTAAAACGCGACAAATCAACTCTTAGACGTTTTAAATACTGCCATGCCCCTCGAAACCATGAAATCTATTTATAGGCAAGCAAAAATGCCTAGAATGTTCTATACTAGAAAGATCTGGCAGGTTCCCTTTTATTTGTGCATTTGTGTATATACATGTGTCTATTTCTGCTGTCTTCTCTAGTTATGTATATACGTGTGTACATTTCTGCTGATGAGAGGGCGTATTTATTTTATACTTGTATACATGTACGTGGATGTATGTTTTGCTTATTTTATGTTTGTTTTTTATGAATGTTTTCATATGTGGCATTTCTGGGGAGATCGACAACAACAACTAATACATTCTTAGCGATCTTCTTTGCTGTTTGTTTCTTTCATTCATTAGTGTAAAGCGGCATTTAGATGGTCAATCGCAGCTTGTCAGCGCTAGTTGATGAGAGAGATTGTTTAGCATTTACATGATCAAGCGAAGATTGTAAAACATCATTATACAACAGACACTGAGCAGTGAGGTTGTTATTTAAGATGGCGCATGATTTGGCTGCTTTATTAATTGATGAATTTTAGGAAGATGACAATCAAAAAAGAGTAATAAACGAATTTGGACAATGGAATTATTAGAGAATGGAATTATAGAGAATTATAAACAACGACATCATGACTATATTCTTTTACTTATTCATCAGTTTCTAATCAATTATTTAAAAAAAAATTATTGAAAAAATACAAATATTCTTTATATTATTTTTCCAAAAGAACACCTTTTGGCAATATTGAATTTCTTAGTATCTGGTCAGAGTTATGCCTCATTAAAATCTCTTTAATTCATACTGTGTGAATGAATAGGAAAATGTAAGAATTTATGTAATATTTTATTAATACAGAAACAAAATTCCTTTATAATAATTGAAAAATACCAATTAAATAATATTTTTGCTAACTCGTCTACATACCCTTTCTTAACTTGAATTTTGGCAATTAGTATTTCCATATAAACACACAAACAATAATTTAATAAATGAAATATTTAAAAATAAACTCTAATAAAAAGGCTTTACATACAATACCATGCATAAAAACTAACCCACATGCAAAAACAATAAATTCTCTTAAAAACAAGCGCTCTAGCCGAGACATCTTTACTCCTCGCTTACAAAAATTCAAATGAAATTTACACTGTGGTTAACAAACATGCATTTAGACAAGCTTGATGGCGTGACGGCAAACAAAAAATATCAAAAATTTTTAATTTCCATCCAGCGCGGCTGACAAACATAATTTTGGTCGTTTACACGAGCTTGTTGGCTTGCCATCAACCCGCGCAGACAAGCCGTGATTGACCATCTAAATGCCGCTTAAGAAAATAGACCATTAATGTTGTATGCAAAATTATTGAATGTATCTTTTCAGAGCTTATCTATACATATAATAAAATAGTAACTCATATCCGTCCGTCCGTCTGTCTGTCTCTCTGTCTGTCTGTCTGTCTGTCTGTCTGTCTAATTTTCATTTGTGTTCGCATTACTCAAAAACTACTGGATGGATTTTAACAAAATTTTGTGATGAGGTACTATAGCATTCTGATTCCAATATAGAATACTTTTCTTCGTTAAAATCTCATTTCCAAGTGAAAGTGGAGAAAAGGCAGTGAAAAATCAATTTCCGGTTTAAAGGTACTGACATTTTCGGTTTAAAATTGGGATATTTTCAACACACATTTTTATTTTTGAAACAGGGATATTTTAAAAATTATTGTGCAACATTAGGCGCAGAAAATGAAATAAAATTTTTATTTGATTTGTATTTTTACTTTTTAATTAAATTGTTATTTAAATATTTTAAATATCTTTTACAGAGGTTTACAATAATTTTTAGAATTTGATATAACTTTTAGTATTTTATCCACGGATGGGTACCTTTATATAAAGTAAATACATAAACCATAACTGAAGCACTATAAAAGTGAGAGTCTTGATGTCGAAAACTTTCAAAGCAAAATCGAGCAGGAGGCAGCTAGTAAACAATAAATTCTTCATTGGCATCAATATCAAACTTTAATTATTTTCATCTTCTGCCAAATCATATTGCAGTAAACAAAATTATTTTATACCTAAGTGCAAAACAAAAACTTTATTGTTAAGGGCGAAAAGGAAAAATGTTAATACAATTTTTATTTCAGAGTTACTTATTAACCGATTTCAAAAAAGAAGGAGGTTATCAATTCATCTGTATGTTGCTTGTTTGATTGTTTGCACATTTGTGAACTCAGACCTCAGTCATTTCCAAACCTATTTTAAAAATTGTGTCTTTATTCGAGGGGTTACGCTTATATATTGGTGCAATTATAAAAAAGTTCATAGTTTTAAAAATTAAAGGATATTCCTATACAACTCAGATGATTTTTAGGTGTATTTTGAACAGTAAAAGGCACAAATTTAAAATTTTAGAAAAGTACGTATAGACAAACACTTAAAAATTGGACAGAATGTCGATTATGACCGTTAAAATAGTAAGTATAAATATTCAAAATTATAAATTATGGGGTACCCCACGAGTTCAATAAATTTGATTTATGAGTATGTGGCCATATTATGAACCGTATTAGACAGACGGTTGAAATTTACAAAAAACCTGCATTGATGAGTCCGCTATAACATGTCCCAATGTATATGGATATACTTTTGAACCATTATAGAAAGACAGTTAAAATTTACAAAAAATCTTTATGACGTTTAGAAGAGAACGCATCTTCTAAATTTCGCGACATTAATTTTTATTAATTTTATTTTCGCAAGGTTGTAGTAGATATTTTAAAAAATAATCTGTGTAAATGTGTCATTCTATTGATGCTTAAATATAAAGTGTAACTATTGTAACGGCGAAAGTCGCCTACTCGTTTTCGCCTACACAGATTTTGTAATAACACCAATTATAATAGCATGGAATTTGCTTATTTATTTTTATTATTTTATTATTTTATTTTGTTATTTTATTTTATTTTATTTTGTAAGATTATCACTGAATTACCTTTATATATTTTACATTTCCTATTTTTTTTATATTTATAAACGTAAATTTAAATTAACGGTCAAGAAACTCATAGCGCCACCTGTAAGTCAGAAACAACCAGTTAAACTAGAACAGTCAGCTGTTAAACATATGTAAATTTCACAGATGATGGCTGGCAACCATTGTAAACAAACCATCAGACAAGTGTGTGTGTGAATATGTGTGCCCACTCAAGGGTATAAAAGACGCAACATTTCAAATAATTTTTGAGATAGCAAGCAGCTCGCCTGCAGATAAGAAGTCTCTTGGAGGAATTTTATATTCCTCAATTACTTCTTATCGACAAGTGCAATTGGTGGAAGTACCAACACCACAGAAGTTTATCTTCTACCGGTGTTGGCTCGACCGTGTGACTAGTGCTGGTGTGGAATTTTATATTCCGGCCATAATCTTGGACACGGCCTAGAACTCCCTACAATCGCTGCCACTGCTAAGTACAGTGTGTTACTTTTACCGTCGTTGCCGCCTGTACCGCTGCCGGGTACCACCGCTACCGCTGCCAGGTACAGCTACTGCCGCCTGTACCGCTGTCAGGTACCGCCGCTGCCGCCTGTACCGCTGCCAGGTACCGTCGCTGCCGCCTGTACCGCTGCCAGGTACCGCCGCTGCCGCCTGTACCGCTGCCAGGTACCGCCGCTGCCGCCTGTACCGCTGCCGGGTACCGCTGCTAGGTATCGCCGCTGTCACCGGTACCGCTGCCAGGTACCGCCGCTGCCGCCTGTATCGTTGCCAGGTACCGCCGCTGCCGCCTGTACCGCTGCCGGGTACCGCCGCTACCGCTGCCAGGTACCGCCGCTGCCGCCTGTACCGCTGCCAGGTACCGCCGCTGCCGCCTGTACCGCCGTTGCCGCCTGTACCGTTGCCAGGTATCGCCGCTGCCGCCTGTACCGCTGCCAGGTACCGCCGCTGCCGCCTGTACCGCTGCCAGGTATCGCCGCTGCCGCCTGTACCGCTGCCAGGTACCGCCGCTGCCGCCTGTACCGCCGCTACCGCTGCCAGGTATCGCCGCTGCCAGGTACCGCCGCTGCCGCCTGTACCGTTGCCAGGTACCGCCGCTGCCGCCTGTACCGTTTCCAGGTACCGCCACTGCCGCCTGTACCGCTGCCAGGTACCGCCGCTGCCGCCTGTACCGCCACTGCCACCCGTACCGCCGCTGCCGCCTATACCGCCGCTGCCGCCTGTACCGCCGCTGCCGCTATACCGCCGCTGTTACTTAAACCGCCGCTACTGCTTGTACCGCCGTCGCTACCACTCAGACCGTCGCTGCCACCAGTACCGCCGCTGCCATCTGTACCGACGCTGCAATCTGCACTCCGCTGCTGTCTGTACCGCCGCTGCCATCTGTACCGCCGCTGCCACCCGTACCGCCGCTGCCGCCTATACCGCCGCTGCGGCCCGTACCGCTGTTCTGACCTCCCATTCATCGGCTACGAGTTGAGACCGTCTGTCCTCTACGTTGTAGTAGAACAAATACACCAAATAAAACATTGAAGATAAGATTTATAACGTTTAACGAAATAAAACCCGACTGTTTCTCTTCTTTCCCAGATAAAGAAGGTAAGTAACAAAACATAATAAAAACGACCCTGGACTCCGTTGAAGCTATCCCAGCAACCAGCGGAAAACGTGTCGTTACATTTGGCGCCCGAGCAGGGACACTAGTAGTGTCCATATAAAAAAAAAAAAAAAACAAACCAACAATATATGTATATTGATTGAAAATTAAACATCATTATAAAGGAAAAGTTGAAGAAAAAAAAAAGGAAGAATAAAACTTGTGATTACACCTTCGTGCGTAAACAGATTTATCACCAACGTTAGACATCAGTAAGTCTACCACGATGTTACGAACCTCCTGGGCATACTACCTAAAGAGGGAGGAGCTGGTCAAATACCTTGGGCAATATCAGCAGGACTCCTCCGGCAATGTGGAAGACATGCGGAAACGTTTCGCTAAATTTTTGGCACTAGAACATCAAGAAGAGGAACTAAAGGAGCTGATGGCAATACAAGGAAAACACGAAGCCACACTCAGACTCCCTACGTCTGCGGATGGACCTAGCCGCTCAACGTCTCCAGTCAAGGCGGAAGAGGAAAAGGTCGGCTCCGAACGGATAGGAACTAGCCTGAAACCAACCGAGGCAACCACACAGCCGAACTTAGTTACTTTACCATCCACGTCATCAACCCAGTGTCGAGATGATGACCATATCTGTGCTATAGAAGTAGTGCGTAAGTGGGGCCTAAAATACACAGGGGAAAAGAACCCACTGGAATTTATGGAGCGGTTGGAAGAGCTTGCCGAAATGTATCAGGTAGATTTGAACCAACTTCCGAAAATAATGCCGGAGGTATTACGAGAGCGTGCCCTGATATGGTATCGTAACAATAACCAACACTGGAATAAATGGGAGCACTTTAAGGAAGATATTTACAATTTTTTTCTCCCTCCTCGCTACTTTGAGAAGCTAGAGGATGAGATCCGAAAGCGGACACAACGCCCTAAGGAAACGTTTAAAGATTATTTATTGGCGATACAGAATTTGATGCGTCACACACACCTGACCGAACAACAAAAATTAGAGCGAATTTTCCGTAACACTCAGTCCGATTACCAATGGTATATTCGGCGCAAGGACTTTACCACATTGGGTGAACTGACCCAGCTAGCCGATGATCTAGAATGCATCCCGGCCTCCTCCCTACAACAACACGGGGCACACCATCGCATGGTACGCGGAAGAATCCACAGAAGTAAGCGAAACACTACCGATAGGCGAGAGGCAGACGAGAGAATGGGTTCAACTAGTTTGACGTGGGAAGCAGATAAGTTAAAGGCCATAATACGCGTGGGTAGCCAGCTGATCCCGGCTATCATCGATACGGGAGCCACCAAAAGCTTTATCTCACCCGCACAAATCAACCACCTCGCCATCTCATCTAAAAGAAAATGGCCTGAGAATATCGAAGTGTACCTTGCAGACGGTTCAACGAAGCGCATTACAGATTCGATCCGACTTAAAATCACGCTTGGCACCAGGACCGTTACCTGTCAGTTTCTGGTTATGCAGGGAGCTACCGAAGACCTTATCCTGGGTTTGGACTCATTGCAGGCTCTCAAGGCTACGTTTAGTTGCGCTGGTTTGGTGGCCCGATGTAAACCCAAGTCGATTGGATATGCCCCGACAGACAACAACAGCAGAACTAGCCAAGTTAAGGTAAGCAATATCAGTAATACCTGCCGTAATCTAGAAATCCCCGTTCCCTTCCGACAAGACCTGGAAGGACTATCGTTTGACCAGGAAAGAGTGAATAGGTTCTTGGAAAAGGAACTCACGCTATTCAATAAAATTCAGGGTGTTTCAAACATTGCACAACACCGAATTCAGATGAAAGATGACCAGCCAATTAAATTAAGATACGCCCCTCGCAACCCCGCTATGCAAGCCATTATCGATGAGGAGATAAATACCTTAATCCGTCGTGGTTGTATCGAACCCTCTCGAAGTCCGTACAGTTTCCCTATTACACTAGTAAGAAAGAAAAACGGAACATGGCGAACGTGTATGGACTTTCGGCAGCTGAATGCGAGATCAGTTCCGGACGCGTACCCGCTGCCTCGGATTGACGCCATTCTCAATAGACTACGAAACGCCCGATATATTAGCAGCTTGGACCTCAAGGACGGCTACTGGCAGATTCCGCTTGAAGAAGGAAGCAAAAAATATACGGCTTTTGCTGTCAGCGGGCGAGGGCTGTATCAGTGGTGTGTGATGCCATTTGGTCTGCACTCCGCTCCCGCAACGTTTCAACGGGCTTTAGATAGCGTGATCGGACCGGATATGGAACCTCATGCTTTTGCATATCTGGACGATATCATTGTTATTGGGGCCACGTTCCAAGAGCACCTAGAAAACTTAAGAGAGGTTTTCCGACGACTGCGTGCAGCAAACCTAAAAATTAATGCAGAGAAATGCCAGTTTTTTAAAAAAGAGACGAAATACTTGGGACATGTCATTAATGAAAATGGGATTCAAACGGACCCAGATAAGATTGCGGCTATTTCCGATATGGTCCCACCTCAGAACGTAAAAGAGGTACGTAGGTTTCTGGGAGTTACGTCTTGGTATCGACGATTTGTGCCAAATTTTGCCACCATATCTAAACCCCTGACGCAGCTGTTACAGAAGGGAAAACACTGGAAATGGGGACCAGAGCAACAGTATGCTTTCGCCACCCTTAAAACTCGGCTCACAGAAGCTCCAGTACTTGCTTGCCCAAATTTCAACAACACTTTTGTACTCCAAACCGACGCCAGCGAACACGGATTAGGGGCAGTGTTGACGCAAACAATTGATGGAGCGGAAAGAGTAATATCATACGCAAGTCGACATCTAAATGGAGCCGAGAAAAATTACTCGGCAACCGAAAAGGAATGCCTGGCCATCATCTGGGGAATTCGGAAGATGAGGCAGTATTTAGAAGGGTATCGGTTTGAAGTGATTACTGACCACCTGTCCCTTAAGTGGCTCAACAACATCGACAACCCGACGGGTCGGCTGGCACGATGGGCCTTGGAATTACAACAGTACCAGTTTACGGTACACTACAGGAAGGGTAAGCAGAATGTCGTAGCTGATGCCCTATCTAGGCATCCAGTTGAAACCGCCCATTTGTTACAAGTCAGCCAGGATCTAGATTGCCCCTGGATAAAACGACTAATGGAGGAGGTTCAACGTCACCCCGAAAAATTTCCCGATTATATCATAATCAATCAGCAATTGTATAAAAACACCGGCCGTAGCATCAATGATGAAGATTGTACCCCATGGAAATTGTGCGTCCCCAAGTCTCGTCGTCACCAAGTCTTACAGGAGAATCATGATAGTACCACGGCCGGACACCTGGGAATTAGAAAGACCATAAACAGGGTAGCCAGTCGGTATTTCTGGCCAGGGCTGGCGAGGGACGTTAGTAGGTATGTGCGCCGATGCGGATCCTGTCAGCGATACAAAACGGATCAACAGAAGCCAGCCGGCGAGATGCTGACGCGACTACCTGAGGAACCATGGGCCACATTGTGTGCGGATTTTGTGGGACCCTTGCCAAGGACCAAGCATGGGAATACCATGTTGCTTGTACTTTTTGACAGGTTCTCCAAGTGGTGCGAATTGATTCCTCAACGGAAAGCCACGGCAGAAGGACTCATCAAGGCGGTTCGGGAACGGATAGTGGCTCGCTATGGGGTCCCCAAGAAAATCATCACCGACAACGGGCCTCAATTCACGGCACGGATCTTCCAGAGATGGGTCGACGAAGTAGGGATACAGCAGGAATTCACGGCACCATATACGCCCCAGGAAAACCCGACCGAACGAGCAAACCGCACTATCAAAACCATCATCGCCCAATTCTCGGGGAAGAGGCACAATACCTGGGATGACTTCCTACCAGAAATCATGTTGGCCCTCAATACGAGTACCTCGGATACCACGGGATACACAGCGGCATATCTCACACAAGGACGAGAACCGCGCCTCCCTAAGACACTGTACGACGAGGTTACAACGGGAACTGGTGCCCGAAACCCACCTCCAAAGGAGCGAGCTAATGAACTACAGGAAGTCTTCAAATTGGTGAAGCGAAACTTAGAAGCAGCATCGCAAAGACAACAGCGCTACTATAATCTACGGCGACGACCCTGGACACCCCGAATAGGAGCCCAGGTGTTAATCCGACAGCACCCACTCTCAAAAGCAACTGAAAAATTTGCTGCTAAGCTCGCCCCAAAATATGGAGGGCCGTATACCGTGATTAGCTTTTTATCGCCTGTAATTGTGAAAGTACGTGGACAGCACAATAAAGACGAACGGACTGTCCATATTAGCGAGTTAAAACCCTGTCACGATTAGTCTACTAAACACAGCTGCTGGTCGGCGAACGAGGGGAGGTAATGTAACGGCGAAAGTCGCCTACTCGTTTTCGCCTACACAGATTTTGTAATAACACCAATTATAATAGCATGGAATTTGCTTATTTATTTTTATTATTTTATTATTTTATTTTGTTATTTTATTTTATTTTATTTTGTAAGATTATCACTGAATTACCTTTATATATTTTACATTTCCTATTTTTTTTATATTTATAAACGTAAATTTAAATTAACGGTCAAGAAACTCATAGCGCCACCTGTAAGTCAGAAACAACCAGTTAAACTAGAACAGTCAGCTGTTAAACATATGTAAATTTCACAGATGATGGCTGGCAACCATTGTAAACAAACCATCAGACAAGTGTGTGTGTGAATATGTGTGCCCACTCAAGGGTATAAAAGACGCAACATTTCAAATAATTTTTGAGATAGCAAGCAGCTCGCCTGCAGATAAGAAGTCTCTTGGAGGAATTTTATATTCCGCAATTACTTCTTATCGACAAGTGCAATTGGTGGAAGTACCAACACCACAGAAGTTTATCTTCTACCGGTGTTGGCTCGACCGTGTGACTAGTGCTGGTGTGGAATTTTATATTCCGGCCATAATCTTGGACACGGCCTAGAACTCCCTACAATCGCTGCCACTGCTAAGTACAGTGTGTTACTTTTACCGTCGTTGCCGCCTGTACCGCTGCCGGGTACCACCGCTACCGCTGCCAGGTACAGCTACTGCCGCCTGTACCGCTGTCAGGTACCGCCGCTGCCGCCTGTACCGCTGCCAGGTACCGTCGCTGCCGCCTGTACCGCTGCCAGGTACCGCCGCTGCCGCCTGTACCGCTGCCAGGTACCAGCCGCTGCCGCCTGTACCGCTGCCGGGTACCGCTGCTAGGTATCGCCGCTGTCACCGGTACCGCTGCCAGGTACCGCCGCTGCCCGCCTGTATCGTTGCCAGGTACCGCCGCTGCCGCCTGTACCGCTGCCGGGTACCGCCGCTACCGCTGCCAGGTACCGCCGCTGCCGCCTGTACCGCTGCCAGGTACCGCCGCTGCCGCCTGTACCGCCGTTGCCGCCTGTACCGTTGCCAGGTATCGCCCGCTGCCGCCTGTACCGCTGCCAGGTACCGCCCGCTGCCGCCTGTACCGCTGCCAGGTATCGCCGCTGCCGCCTGTACCGCTGCCAGGTACCGCCGCTGCCGCCTGTACCGCCGCTACCGCTGCCAGGTATCGCCGCTGCCAGGTACCGCCGCTGCCGCCTGTACCGTTGCCAGGTACCCGCCGCTGCCGCCTGTACCGTTTCCAGGTACCCGCCACTGCCGCCTGTACCGCTGCCAGGTACCGCCGCTGCCGCCTGTACCGCCACTGCCACCCGTACCGCCGCTGCCGCCTATACCGCCGCTGCCGCCTGTACCGCCGCTGCCGCTATACCGCCGCTGTTACTTAAACCGCCGCTACTGCTTGTACCGCCGTCGCTACCACTCAGACCGTCGCTGCCACCAGTACCGCCGCTGCCATCTGTACCGACGCTGCAATCTGCACTCCGCTGCTGTCTGTACCGCCGCTGCCATCTGTACCGCCGCTGCCACCCGTACCCGCCGCTGCCCGCCTATACCGCCGCTGCGGCCCGTACCGCTGTTCTGACCTCCCATTCATCGGCTACGAGTTGAGACCGTCTGTCCTCTACGTTGTAGTAGAACAAATACACCAAATAAAACATTGAAGATAAGATTTATAACGTTTAACGAAATAAAACCCGACTGTTTCTCTTCTTTCCCAGATAAAGAAGGTAAGTAACAAAACATAATAAAAACGACCCTGGACTCCGTTGAAGCTATCCCAGCAACCAGCGGAAAACGTGTCGTTACACTATCGACATGCCCTTTTACAAACATATACATATTTTTTTGTTGATTTAAAGTGTCTGTCCATTCCGATTCAAAAATTAGGCTACATACGTAAATTTTATTCACTTTCGCAACACCCTTTAATAAATTTTTACAATTTTACATACTCTGTATAAATCTATGCTTAAAAAATAAAGTCAGCTTAGTGAAAATCGAGTCACTATTCGAACATCCTTTAAACATGCAGAGATGGTACATTGTTGATTAAAGTGTGTTGTTGCACTCTAAACAGAAAGAAATTGGATAGTCTCCAAGCCCCTAAACATGGGTCCAGGCTTGCCATGTTCTATAAATTGCTATTCGTTGTGACTGTGCATAATGCGACATGGGTGCCATTAACACGGTACGTCGTCGTAAAGTGTGCTGTTGCTATACAATGGGGGCGCTAGTCTGCGGTTTTATGTCACTCGATGGTAGGACCCACCGTTGGATAAGAGCCAACGTGGCTAGGTGCCAACTAAAGACGTGCAGTAGTAGTATCTGAAAGTATTGCAAAAACAGATATATCATATACATAACAGATACTACTGATATCAAAGAGCGAATGAGTGTAACTGATATGGTATGCTTTTGCTTGTGCGCACTCAATCTCTTGATACAAACATAAACAGTTCCTTATTGTTTTGCTTAGAGTAACAGTTTTATCTGTTTCTTATTCTCAAATATCTGTTGTACCATGAGTATTTTAAAATAACTTGTGGTGTTACAGATATTTTTGAAGATTATGTATTTTCTATGATGAAGGTAAAACGAACATATGGTATTTCAACTTCGTGGGTAATAACCAAAATTGGATGTAATTTTTATTGATTAAAAAACTGATATTTTGCAATTAGAACCAATTTATTTAAATTTTATAAATCTTAGATCTTTAAATGATTATCTGTGATTTTAAATTCTAATGTTTTAATTGTATATAACTTTTAATTATGCCTTTTTTAGAAATTACAAATAGAACCTTTAAATTGTATCAGTTAAATCTAGAATATTTAGGTAACGGTCATAAAATGGAAGTAAGACTATATTCTATAGGAATTTTAAGAGTCAACAACAACATAAATAGTAAAATTACATCTGCATAAGAAAATAAAAAGCAATGCTGGCTTTGTTTCTTTTGTTATGTGCAATGTTGTAACGACACGTTTTCCGCTGGTTGCTGGGATAGCTTCAACGGAGTCCAGGGTCGTTTTTATTATGTTTTGTTACTTACCTTCTTTATCTGGGAAAGAAGAGAAACAGTCGGGTTTTATTTCGTTAAACGTTATAAATCTTATCTTCAATGTTTTATTTGGTGTATTTGTTCTACTACAACGTAGAGGACAGACGGTCTCAACTCGTAGCCGATGAATGGGAGGTCAGAACAGCGGTACGGGCAGCAGCGGCGGTATAGGCGGCAGCGGCGGTACGGGTGGCAGTGGCGGTACCTGGAAACGGTACAGGCGGCAGCGGCGGTACCTGGCAACGGTACAGGCGGCAGCGGCGGTACCTGGCAGCGGCGATACCTGGCAGCGGTAGCGGCGGTACCTGGCAACGGTACAGGCGGCAGCGGCGGTACAGGCGGCAGCGGCGGTACCTGGCAGCGGTACAGGCGGCAGCGGCGATACCTGGCAGCGGTACAGGCGGCAGCGGCGGTACCTGGCAGCGGTACAGGCGGCAGCGGCGATACCTGGCAACGGTACAGGCGGCAGCGGCGGTACCTGGCAGCGGTAGCGGCGGTACCCGGCAGCGGTACAGGCGGCAGCGGCGGTACCTGGCAACGGTACAGGCGGCAGCGGCGGTACCTGGCAGCGGTACAGGTGACAGCGGCGATACCTAGCAGCGGTACCCGGCAGCGGTACAGGCGGCAGCGACGGTACCTGGCAGCGGTACAGGCGGCAGCGGCGGTACCTGGCAGCGGTACAGGCGGCAGCGACGGTACCTGGCAGCGGTACAGGCGGCAGCGGCGGTACCTGACAGCGGTACAGGCGGCAGTAGCTGTACCTGGCAGCGGTAGCGGTGGTACCCGGCAGCGGTACAGGCGGCAACGACGGTAAAAGTAACACACTGTACTTAGCAGTGGCAGCGATTGTAGGGAGTTCTAGGCCGTGTCCAAGATTATGGCCGGAATATAAAATTCCACACCAGCACTAGTCACACGGTCGAGCCAACACCGGTAGAAGATAAACTTCTGTGGTGTTGGTACTTCCACCAATTGCACTTGTCGATAAGAAGTAATTGCGGAATATAAAATTCCTCCAAGAGACTTCTTATCTGCAGGCGAGCTGCTTGCTATCTCAAGAATTATTTGAAATGTTGCGTCTTTTATACCCTTGAGTGGGCACACATATTCACACACACACTTGTCTGATGGTTTGTTTACAATGGTTGCCAGCCATCATCTGTGAAATTTACATATGTTTAACAGCTGACTGTTCTAGTTTAACTGGTTGTTTCTGACTTACAGGTGGCGCTATGAGTTTCTTGACCGTTAATTTAAATTTACGTTTATAAATATAAAAAAAATAGGAAATGTAAAATATATAAAGGTAATTCAGTGATAATCTTACAAAATAAAATAAAATAACAAAATAAAATAAAATAATAAAATAATAAAAATAAATAAGCAAATTCCATGCTATTATAATTGGTGTTATTACAAAATCTGTGTAGGCGAAAACGAGTAGGCGACTTTCGCCGTTACATTACCTCCCCTCGTTCGCCGACCAGCAGCTGTGTTTAGTAGACTAATCGTGACAGGGTTTTAACTCGCTAATATGGACAGTCCGTTCGTCTTTATTGTGCTGTCCACGTACTTTCACAATTACAGGCGATAAAAAGTTAATCACGGTATACGGCCCTCCATATTTTGGGGCGAGCTTAGCAGCAAACTTTTCAGTTGCTTTCGAGAGTGGGTGCTGTCGGATTAACACCTGGGCTCCTATCCGGGGTCTCCAGGGTCGTCGACGTAGGTTATAGTAGCGCTGTTGTCTTTGCGATGCTGCTTCTAAGTTTCGCTTCACCAATTTGAAGACTTCCTGTAGTTCCTTCGCTCGCTCCTTTGGAGGTGGATTTCGAGCACCAGTTCCTGTTGTAACCTCGTCGTACAGTGTCTTAGGGAGGCGCGGTTCTCGTCCTTGTGTGAGATATGCCGCTGTGTATCCCGTGGTATCCGAGGTACTTGTATTGAGGGCCAACATGATTTCTGGTAGGAAGTCATCCCAGGTATTGTGCCTCTTCTCCGCGAATTGTGCGATGATGGTTTTGATAGTGCGGTTTGCTCGTTCGGTCGGGTTTTCCTGGGGCGTATACGGTGCCGTGAATTCCTGCTGTATGCCTACTTCGTCGACCCATCTCTGGAAGATCCGTGCCGTGAATTGAGGCCCGTTGTCGGTGATGATTTTCTTGGGGACCCCATAGCGAGCCACTATCCGTTCCCGAACCGCCTTGATGAGTCCTTCTGCCGTGGCTTTCCGTTGAGGAATCAATTCGCACCACTTGGAGAACCTGTCAAAAAGTACAAGCAACATGGTATTCCCATGCTTGGTCCGTGGCAAGGGTCCCACAAAATCCGCACACAATGTGGCCCATGGTTCCTCAGGTAGTCGCGTCAGCATCTCGCCGGCTGGCTTCTGTTGATCCGTTTTGTATCGCTGACAGGATCCGCATCGGCGCACATACCTACTAACGTCCCTCGCCAGCCCTGGCCAGAAATACCGACTGGCTACCCTGTTTATGGTCTTTCTAATTCCCAGGTGTCCGGCCGTGGTACTATCATGATTCTCCTGTAAGACTTGGTGACGACGAGACTTGGGGACGCACAATTTCCATGGGGTACAATCTTCATCATTGATGCTACGGCCGGTGTTTTTATACAATTGCTGATTGATTATGATATAATCGGGAAATTTTTCGGGGTGACGTTGAACCTCCTCCATTAGTCGTTTTATCCAGGGGCAATCTAGATCCTGGCTGACTTGTAACAAATGGGCGGTTTCAACTGGATGCCTAGATAGGGCATCAGCTACGACATTCTGCTTACCCTTCCTGTAGTGTACCGTAAACTGGTACTGTTGTAATTCCAAGGCCCATCGTGCCAGCCGACCCGTCGGGTTGTCGATGTTGTTGAGCCACTTAAGGGACAGGTGGTCAGTAATCACTTCAAACCGATACCCTTCTAAATACTGCCTCATCTTCCGAATTCCCCAGATGATGGCCAGGCATTCCTTTTCGGTTGCCGAGTAATTTTTCTCGGCTCCATTTAGATGTCGACTTGCGTATGATATTACTCTTTCCGCTCCATCAATTGTTTGCGTCAACACTGCCCCTAATCCGTGTTCGCTGGCGTCGGTTTGGAGTACAAAAGTGTTGTTGAAATTTGGGCAAGCAAGTACTGGAGCTTCTGTGAGCCGAGTTTTAAGGGTGGCGAAAGCATACTGTTGCTCTGGTCCCCATTTCCAGTGTTTTCCCTTCTGTAACAGCTGCGTCAGGGGTTTAGATATGGTGGCAAAATTTGGCACAAATCGTCGATACCAAGACGTAACTCCCAGAAACCTACGTACCTCTTTTACGTTCTGAGGTGGGACCATATCGGAAATAGCCGCAATCTTATCTGGGTCCGTTTGGATCCCATTTTCATTAATGACATGTCCCAAGTATTTCGTCTCTTTTTTAAAAAACTGGCATTTCTCTGCATTAATTTTTAGGTTTGCTGCACGCAGTCGTCGGAAAACCTCTCTTAAGTTTTCTAGGTGCTCTTGGAACGTGGCCCCAATAACAATGATATCGTCCAGATATGCAAAGGCATGAGGTTCCATATCCGGTCCGATCACGCTATCTAAAGCCCGTTGAAACGTTGCGGGAGCGGAGTGCAGACCAAATGGCATCACACGCCACTGATACAGCCCTCGCCCGCTGACAGCAAAAGCCGTATATTTTTTGCTTCCTTCTTCAAGCGGAATCTGCCAGTAGCCGTCCTTGAGGTCCAAGCTGCTAATATATCGGGCGTTTCGTAGTCTATTGAGAATGGCGTCAATCCGAGGCAGCGGGTACGCGTCCGGAACTGATCTCGCATTCAGCTGCCGAAAGTCCATACACGTTCGCCATGTTCCGTTTTTCTTTCTTACTAGTGTAATAGGGAAACTGTACGGACTTCGAGAGGGTTCGATACAACCACGACGGATTAAGGTATTTATCTCCTCATCGATAATGGCTTGCATAGCGGGGTTGCGAGGGGCGTATCTTAATTTAATTGGCTGGTCATCTTTCATCTGAATTCGGTGTTGTGCAATGTTTGAAACACCCTGAATTTTCTTGAATAGCGTGAGTTCCTTTTCCAAGAACCTATTCACTCTTTCCTGGTCAAACGATAGTCCTTCCAGGTCTTGTCGGAAGGGAACGGGGATTTCTAGATTACGGCAGGTATTACTGATATTGCTTACCTTAACTTGGCTAGTTCTGCTGTTGTTGTCTGTCGGGGCATATCCAATCGACTTGGGTTTACATCGGGCCACCAAACCAGCGCAACTAAACGTAGCCTTGAGAGCCTGCAATGAGTCCAAACCCAGGATAAGGTCTTCGGTAGCTCCCTGCATAACCAGAAACTGACAGGTAACGGTCCTGGTGCCAAGCGTGATTTTAAGTCGGATCGAATCTGTAATGCGCTTCGTTGAACCGTCTGCAAGGTACACTTCGATATTCTCAGGCCATTTTCTTTTAGATGAGATGGCGAGGTGGTTGATTTGTGCGGGTGAGATAAAGCTTTTGGTGGCTCCCGTATCGATGATAGCCGGGATCAGCTGGCTACCCACGCGTATTATGGCCTTTAACTTATCTGCTTCCCACGTCAAACTAGTTGAACCCATTCTCTCGTCTGCCTCTCGCCTATCGGTAGTGTTTCGCTTACTTCTGTGGATTCTTCCGCGTACCATGCGATGGTGTGCCCCGTGTTGTTGTAGGGAGGAGGCCGGGATGCATTCTAGATCATCGGCTAGCTGGGTCAGTTCACCCAATGTGGTAAAGTCCTTGCGCCGAATATACCATTGGTAATCGGACTGAGTGTTACGGAAAATTCGCTCTAATTTTTGTTGTTCGGTCAGGTGTGTGTGACGCATCAAATTCTGTATCGCCAATAAATAATCTTTAAACGTTTCCTTAGGGCGTTGTGTCCGCTTTCGGATCTCATCCTCTAGCTTCTCAAAGTAGCGAGGAGGGAGAAAAAAATTGTAAATATCTTCCTTAAAGTGCTCCCATTTATTCCAGTGTTGGTTATTGTTACGATACCATATCAGGGCACGCTCTCGTAATACCTCCGGCATTATTTTCGGAAGTTGGTTCAAATCTACCTGATACATTTCGGCAAGCTCTTCCAACCGCTCCATAAATTCCAGTGGGTTCTTTTCCCCTGTGTATTTTAGGCCCCACTTACGCACTACTTCTATAGCACAGATATGGTCATCATCTCGACACTGGGTTGATGACGTGGATGGTAAAGTAACTAAGTTCGGCTGTGTGGTTGCCTCGGTTGGTTTCAGGCTAGTTCCTATCCGTTCGGAGCCGACCTTTTCCTCTTCCGCCTTGACTGGAGACGTTGAGCGGCTAGGTCCATCCGCAGACGTAGGGAGTCTGAGTGTGGCTTCGTGTTTTCCTTGTATTGCCATCAGCTCCTTTAGTTCCTCTTCTTGATGTTCTAGTGCCAAAAATTTAGCGAAACGTTTCCGCATGTCTTCCACATTGCCGGAGGAGTCCTGCTGATATTGCCCAAGGTATTTGACCAGCTCCTCCCTCTTTAGGTAGTATGCCCAGGAGGTTCGTAACATCGTGGTAGACTTACTGATGTCTAACGTTGGTGATAAATCTGTTTACGCACGAAGGTGTAATCACAAGTTTTATTCTTCCTTTTTTTTTTTACTTTTCCTTTATAATGATGTTTAATTTTCAATCAATATACATATATTGTTGGTTTGTTTTTTTTTTTTATATGGACACTACTAGTGTCCCTGCTCGGGCGCCAAATGTAACGACACGTTTTCCGCTGGTTGCTGGGATAGCTTCAACGGAGTCCAGGGTCGTTTTTATTATGTTTTGTTACTTACCTTCTTTATCTGGGAAAGAAGAGAAACAGTCGGGTTTTATTTCGTTAAACGTTATAAATCTTATCTTCAATGTTTTATTTGGTGTATTTGTTCTACTACAACGTAGAGGACAGACGGTCTCAACTCGTAGCCGATGAATGGGAGGTCAGAACAGCGGTACGGGCAGCAGCGGCGGTATAGGCGGCAGCGGCGGTACGGGTGGCAGTGGCGGTACAGATGGCAGCGGCGGTACAGACAGCAGCGGAGTGCAGATTGCAGCGTCGGTACAGATGGCAGCGGCGGTACTGGTGGCAGCGACGGTCTGAGTGGTAGCGACGGCGGTACAAGCAGTAGCGGCGGTTTAAGTAACAGCGGCGGTATAGCTGCAGCGGCGGTACAGGCGGCAGCGGCGGTATAGGCGGCAGCGGCGGTACGGGTGGCAGTGGCGGTACCTGGAAACGGTACAGGCGGCAGCGGCGGTACCTGGCAACGGTACAGGCGGCAGCGGCGGTACCTGGCAGCGGCGATACCTGGCAGCGGTAGCGGCGGTACCTGGCAACGGTACAGGTGGCAGCGGCGGTACAGGCGGCAGCGGCGGTACCTGGCAGCGGTACAGGCGGCAGCGGCGATACCTGGCAGCGGTACAGGCGGCAGCGGCGGTACCTGGCAGCGGTACAGGCGGCAGCGGCGATACCTGGCAACGGTACAGGCGGCAGCGGCGGTACCTGGCAGCGGTAGCGGCGGTACCCGGCAGCGGTACAGGCGGCAGCGGCGGTACCTGGCAACGGTACAGGCGGCAGCGGCGGTACCTGGCAGCGGTACAGGTGACAGCGGCGATACCTAGCAGCGGTACCCGGCAGCGGTACAGGCGGCAGCGACGGTACCTGGCAGCGGTACAGGCGGCAGCGGCGGTACCTGGCAGCGGTACAGGCGGCAGCGACGGTACCTGGCAGCGGTACAGGCGGCAGCGGCGGTACCTGACAGCGGTACAGGCGGCAGTAGCTGTACCTGGCAGCGGTAGCGGTGGTACCCGGCAGCGGTACAGGCGGCAACGACGGTAAAAGTAACACACTGTACTTAGCAGTGGCAGCGATTGTAGGGAGTTCTAGGCCGTGTCCAAGATTATGGCCGGAATATAAAATTCCACACCAGCACTAGTCACACGGTCGAGCCAACACCGGTAGAAGATAAACTTCTGTGGTGTTGGTACTTCCACCAATTGCACTTGTCGATAAGAAGTAATTGCGGAATATAAAATTCCTCCAAGAGACTTCTTATCTGCAGGCGAGCTGCTTGCTATCTCAAGAATTATTTGAAATGTTGCGTCTTTTATACCCTTGAGTGGGCACACATATTCACACACACACTTGTCTGATGGTTTGTTTACAATGGTTGCCAGCCATCATCTGTGAAATTTACATATGTTTAACAGCTGACTGTTCTAGTTTAACTGGTTGTTTCTGACTTACAGGTGGCGCTATGAGTTTCTTGACCGTTAATTTAAATTTACGTTTATAAATATAAAAAAAATAGGAAATGTAAAATATATAAAGGTAATTCAGTGATAATCTTACAAAATAAAATAAAATAACAAAATAAAATAAAATAATAAAATAATAAAAATAAATAAGCAAATTCCATGCTATTATAATTGGTGTTATTACAAAATCTGTGTAGGCGAAAACGAGTAGGCGACTTTCGCCGTTACAATGTTAATACGTTTACAACTTAAAAATGCCAAATGCCATTATTCTAGGTAAAAATTGTAAAACCAAATGTGAGTTGTTTTTGGTTATATACCTGTTTTGTATTTATCAAGAATGTTTATGATTTTATGACTTTAAGAGTGGCGTTTTTTTAATGAAAAGTACACTAAGTTTTTTTTTACATCTTATAATAGCAAATAATACCTATACGGTACTTATACAGCAGCCGCGTTAATTTACCTGAATGAATGACATGGTTTAACCCATTATGTGCCATTACCACAATTCTTAGGAATTTTTAAAACTCCTTTTTTATTACTTATGGCTTTTTATGTAACGGAACAGATTTTTTAATACCGTGAAGTGACCTTATACATTCAACAAATTCATCAAAAAATCTGGTTTGAACTGTGACTTAAATACGTCTGTAAAAAGTTTTACACCCACAAGATGGAATACAGTATATCTAACGTTATTCTCAATAAAAGCTAACTTCTTCGATATTAAAAAAATACTTGATGAGAAAAATTTGGCTGAAAAATACAGCTCTATAAAAGAATATTATTTGGATAAAATAAATAGAAATTTTAAAGCCTTTCATGGATGCTTCAAAAGAACTTGAAGGCAGCTCATATGCAACTATTCATTTAGTTCATCGTCATATAAGAAAGTTAAAAACCATATGTAATTGCACCACCAATGATGAATCTAATTTTATCTTAGAATTTAAAAAAAAGTTACACGACACTTTAATTTCATTAGTAGACAGCCACATCACAGTATATCATAAATTAGCATATTTTTTCGTTAGGTAATGAATTAACTCTAATATAAATAAATACTTATTTGTAGATTTAGGGAAAAATTCAAAAAAAATATTTTTTTTATAAAACAACAATATATTTTACAATTATAATTATTTGGTCTTAATAGCACGCTAATAAAATATAATTAAAAATATAAATTTAAGAATTCACTGCATTTAACTTCAATGAAGCATTTTCTTTATAATATGCATACATACATATGTATGTTCATACATTTAACTTAAGACAATATTGCACTTTTAGATAAACTATTTTGCCGTATAATACACACATACGCATCAACGCATATTTATTCACAGCGTACAACAAGTACTTGTAGTACAACTATTAATATCTGTTTATATCTGTTTTCGCGTATCATAGGCAAACAGATATGATACTCACGTTCTCTCTTTACTCATTCGCACTCAAACAATGAAAAACAATATCAATATCAACTTATATCAGAAATACAAAAACAAGCATCTGTATGTACTCAAAAGAGTAGGCATAAAAACAGATGCAAACAGATATATCTGTGCACGTCTTTAGTGCCAACTTAAATCTTGACGCATCGTGCGTATGAGCATCACAGTTTGCACAATTACATATTACTTATACGAACTGTAGAACAAATAAATGTAAATAATTCCAATGGTCACATTAAAACTTAAAATATTAAAACACAGTTGAATTTCGGTATAATGAGTGATGAATTATTATATATATTATCACGTTCATTGTACTAAATAGTACATATACATGCACTATTTTTTATCTAAAAGTTCTGTCGTAAATGACAGCTTAAATAAATTGTGCAGATTTTTTGGAATGCTTTTGATTTTGAAGTGATTTTGCCCTTCCCATCACTTATCCAGCATACCATCACTTATCCATACGTCTGTCACGGTTAATGATCTGCCTATTAACAATCAATTCTTTAAAAAGCACAACCTTTTACATATTTCAATCACTTTAAGATTTCAGCTTCCCTTTTGCCAGTATATTTATAGGAAAAGATACCGTCGACATTTCTAACCTGTTAAATTTTACTTACTTGAAAATACTGAAACGGAATACGTTGTGAAAGTGACGTGTTATTAGCGTACATGTTTTTAGTTCTTGAACCGTAAGAGGCAAACACTTGAAATTTACTCACAGTAAATAAAACTATGTTCGCTATATAAACAAGTATAAAAAATAAACCTAAAATAGATAGACTCTTGATATTTTTATAGAAAGTGTATTACTTAAATTTAAAGGGTGTTCCGATAGTGACGTGAGTTTCGCTAATATGATTTTAGTTTTTAAGCAACAATTTATACAGAGTGTGTGAATTGTTTAAATTTATTAAAGAGTGTTGCGGAAGTGATACAAATTTACGCATGTAGCTTCATTTTTGAACCGGAATGGGCGGACACTTTAAACCAACAAAGAATATTATGTATCTATACCTTGTAATAGGTAAAAAAAAATAAAAATATTTAAAAATCAACAGGCTGACACTTAAAATTTGCACAGATTATATTTTAAAAATTATATTTTAAAATATCTTAAATGTCTAACAAGTATATCCTACATGTCACGGATTTGATAAATTTTGTATTCTCTTCTAAATGTCATAAAGATTCTTTATAAATTTCAACTGTCTGTCTACAATGGTTCAAAAGTTTATCCATATTAATTAAATTGAATAAACTATTAGTACACCCTTTAGTTTCCAAATTCTTTTATACTTGTTGTTAAGCCGGCTTTTCAAAACAGGTCGTTTGTAAATTTCAACCGTCTGTCTACTATGGTTCATAAATATGGCCATATACATCAAATTAAATGAACTATTGGGGTACCCCTTAATTGATTTGATTGATGATTTTGAATGTTTAAACGTGTTATTTTAATGGTCATAATCGATATTCTGTCTACTGGATGAATTTTAATAAAATTTTGTGACGACTATACTAAGGTATCTCGGTTCAAATAAGGGATACTTTTTTTCTGCAAAAATGTCTCATTTCCAAGAAAAAATAGAGAAAAGGTAGTGAAAGAACGTAATTTAATTATCCAGGGTTATATAAAGTAAACACACAAGTATAAAACAAAAAAAAATTGAAACAAACCATAATAAAAACAAAGTTATACAAATTAGAGGTGTATGCTTGCAGACATCTTTAAAAATTTTGGTGGTTTTTAAAGAATTATGGTTGATTAAAAAAAAAAATCTTTTAGCAATGGCAACGTTGTTCACAATAAAATTAAATTGAATGGGAACTTGTAATTATAAATATAGTACAAAATAATTTTACACAATTCGTAATTTTAATATCAATACATTATAATCGAGAGCCCCCACGCAAACCACAAAGGGTCTGTGCGCACATACACAATCTCAACCAGAATCTCACAAAGAGAACAAAACATGTAAATATTTTAAATCAGTAGCATCAACAATGTAGTTTTGTGTCACTTTGCTAAATATTTAGCAAACCAATGCATTTTCAGTTTAACCATTTTTTTGGTTGGGGGCCTCTGTCTCTCTACGTACAAAGATTTAACTTGGTTGTTTTGAAATATTTAATTTTTGGTTCATAAAAATTTATAAAAATTTTTATAAAAATTTAAAATAATATATTAATTTTAACCATAATATATTAATAATAAATAAAATATGTTAAATTTATTCGTATATAGACAAAAAATTTAAAAAAAAAAATATTATTTATTTATAAATTTTTTGGGAATTTTAATATTAATTATTTAATATTATGCTCATTACCCATAATATTTTATAATAAAAATGCAATTGATTTGTTGGGGGAAAAGAGATAGTTCCTATACGTATTTCACAGATCATTGGAAAACCTCTTTCTTAATTTTAGAGAAGCCAAAAACGAAGTAATAAAATTCTTCAAAACACAATGAGAAGTGTATATGTTAATAGAATAATAAATTTAATTAATTATTTGGGCTTATGTTCTTAATTATAAAGAGATAAAGAAAAATTAGACACCAGCAGAATGCTTTTTCTAGACAGCTACGTCTCTGCTGGTGTCTAATTTTTCTTTATCTCTTTATAATTAAGAACTTAAGCCCAAATAATTAATTTAATTTACTCATTTAAAAATAGTTCAAATTTAATTAAAATATATATAATTAAATAGAATAATATTTTATTTAGAATATTAAAGCTTCAACAAAACACCAATAAACAAACTAAACTTCTATTTTTCCTTACTGTCCTTTTGTAGGGTTCCGTACCCAAAGGGTAAAAACGAAACCCTATTGTTTTCGCTTTAATATCTGTCAGAGCCCTTTATCGCTGGAACAATAATAGGTAGTCTCTTGAAATTTTCACAGATGATGTATAGTTCTTGCCGCTATAGCAACAAATACTAAAAATTATAGGGTGTTCCGATAGAGAGGTGTTATTCACGAAAATGTGTTTATTTCTTGAACTGTAAAACTTAGTTCGGTATATAATTAAGTCTAAAAAAATAAACCTTAAAATTAAAGGGTGTTCCGATAGTGGTGTGATTTTTATGTATAAGGCCTAAGTTTTGAACCATAATAGCTAGACGCTAGACACTTTCACAGAAGAAGTATAGCAGTCGCCGCTATAGTAACAAATGCTAAAACTTATAGGGTGTTCCGCTAGAGAGGTGGTATTCACGAATATGTATTTATTTCTTGAACTGTAGGAGGAATACACTAAAAATATGCAAACTTAGTTCGGTATATAATCAAGTCTAAAAAATAAACCTTAAAATTAAAGGGTGTTCCGATAGTGATGTGATTTTCATGTATAAGGCCTAAGTTTTGAACCATAATAGGTAGACTCTTGAAATTTTCAGAGAAGGTGTATAACTGTGGCCGCTACAGCATCTCACGATAGCGAACTCTATTCGCAGTAACTGCCTGACCGGCCTCATTTTGGAAAAAACAGGCCCACTCTTTGTGGGTGCATTGATTTTTAGACAATCACTCTTGGATTATCATTCGCCCAAATGCGTCAATTCCGCTTATTGACGAATCCACTGAGGTGAAAATGTGCCTTATCACTGAAGATGATTTTCTTCGAAAATTAATCATCCAACGTTGCCATTTCTTGCCACCATTCTGACTATTGCTCGATTGTGTATCTTTCCATGGTTCAAATTGAGTTAGTCTGAAATTGAGAAATGTCAAATTAAATGCAGAAAAAAACTTGACGTTTAGGTGTGGTTTACATTCAACATCGTCCCTTAAAATTTAACCACACCCGATATATTAAAAACTAAACTATACTAAGTTTAAAGGCAGAATTGTACCGGAAAAAAGTACAATCATACTAAACGTATCATCCCCGGTTTGTTTACTATTTATTATTTAAAAACAAAAATGAAACAACAAAACTACATTTACCTTTATATTCCTTTTACTATTGAATACACATATTTTCTTCAATCTTGCAAATATTTAATTTCTCATACACTTTTTCCAAAAAAATATTTTGTAAACAAAAGCTCGAACCCAAAGGAGTCAATGAACCACAGGTTGAGAAACCTTTCTCTATAGAAACTATTTGTGAACATATATTATGTAGTTAAATTGACATGATATACAAAGTCAATAAATTATAAAATGTCTGTTTGTTTGAATGTGGTTTTATTAAAGTTAGCTTTCATTGCACAAAGCATTGTTATTTCAGTTGACTGACAGTGAACACTTAAGAATTTTTTTTTACAAACCACATTTCTGTTCATTCGCTCACATAATTACTCTTAAAGATTGCATACATTTTTGTATTCCAGGGTCATCATATTTTTAAAAATTTTCAAGTCGATTGAAATAAATCTTTTTTTGCATAAAAAATCTTTTTTGTGGTTTATTGTTGATATCAATAATTCAGCTAAGTTATAGACTAAAAATACTAAATATAATATTTTTAATAATCTTCGTTTTAGCTAAAAAATACAAAATTTCAATATGCTATATATTACGGTTCTTCATTAGAATAGCGAAATGGTCAGTCACTGCTTAATCATGTGTGAGTATGTACACCCAATTCTGTTTTTACGCGATCTTTTTTTACACGGTTTTGATTTAACACGGTTTGAAAATAAAAAAAAAATAAATATTTTTTTTACATATTTTATGCCATTTAGCACGATTAAAAATCTTCTGAGAGATTTTATTTGTAAAATATAAGTTTTTCGAAATATTTTCATATCAAAAATTTAGATTATTCATTATGGCGTGAATGTAGAAACCTTAAAAGGCCAGTTGTATGCGAACTTCTTGTGGAGACTGGACAAGAAATGATACCCAAAAAGGTAATTTATTTGTTGATCATTTGAAAAAGGTTTTCATTCCAAGTATGTGTACTGATATAGTTGAGTTGTCACCAGTAGAGACTAGTGCCGAAGTACCCCTAAGATTTGAATTTAGCGATATTGAAAGGGCAATAGCGGATTTAAACACCAAAAAAGCCCCTGGCGTTGATAAAACAAGTAACAAGATGTTATTAGACTTGCCCCGTATAGGTCGCAGAATTATTCTTTTTGTTTTTAATGCCATATTACGTACTTTCCCACAGAGTGGAAGGTCTTTTTGACTATGATTCCTAAACCACGAAAAGACCACACAAAAGTAGGATCATACTACTAGACCTAGAGGCCTTTTATCAAACATGTCAAATTTGTTTGAGAGAATTTTAATAACTAAGCTGAATCCAATTCTTAGCGCGAAAGGATGTATTCCGAACCATCACTTCGGCTTTAGAAAACAACATAGTACGAACCAACAAACACACAGATTACACACTGTGTAATTTTTTAAGTCATGGCAAAATAACCATAGACTTTGCAAAATATGAGCTTGAGTAAATGATCACTTTTTTTTTGCAAAAATGACATCGAGGCCCCACATCTTTGAGGACCCATAAAAAAAAACCTGGACTACTTTGGGCAAAACTGGGAGACAGGGGTCTTTGTTTTTTTGGTCTTTTATCACGTAATGGTGTCCGTATATGGTAATTTTTTTTCCGTGTTGCACTGTGTTAGTAAATGTAATAAAAAAGACCTTTGAAGAAAAAAATACTGTTCTGCGCTTTTATCGACGTTTCTCAAGCATTCGAGAAGGTTTGGCACGAAGGTCTATTATTTAAGTTAAAGCTGAACTTGCCCGAAAGCTTTTATAAGCTCTTAAAAGATTATTTAACAAATCGCAAGTTTTTACTAAAAGAAGGTGATTTTTTAAGCTCATTGAAGCCGGATTTCCCCAAGGTAGTATTTTGGCACCAATTTTATATTTACTGTACACATCAGATATGCCAATTAGCACAATAGTCCACACATCAACTTTTGCAGATGACACAGCTTTTTGAAGTATTCATGAAAGTGCCCATGAAGCATCACAACTCTTACAAGACCACATACTCAATTTGGAAAAATGGCTAGAAAAATGGAGAATAAAAGTGAATGAACAAAAATGTACTAACATAACTTTCACACTGCGTAGGGACTCATGCCCTCCTTTTCGCGTAATTAACCAAATGATACCACAGCTTTCAGACGTTAAATACCTGGGTATACATCTTGACCGTCGCCTTACTTGGAAAAGCCACATTGATTTCAAGTTAACACAAATGAAATTAAAAGCAGTACAACTAAATTGGCTTATTGGCAGAAACTCCAACCTGAGCTTAGATTGTAAACTTCTACTGTACAAGTCGATCCTCAAACCAATTTGGTGTTATGGGATTCACTTATGGGGCACTGCCTCAGTTAGCAATGTAGAAAAAATTAAAAGGCGTCAAAAAAAATTTTTCGTATAATTACATCTGCTCCCTGGTATATAAAAAAATCGAACATCCACAAAGACCTAAACATGCCATCAGTTAAAGCAGAAATAGCGAAACATGCAGTCACATATCTAAAGAGGCTTGAATTTTATCCAAACCCTTTGGCGCGTAGCATGCTGAATGAACCTGGTTATATTCGACTAAAAAGAAGAGATACTGCTTTTCTTGGTCGTACATTAGAGGGATGACCCGCAAATGATTGCAAAATCCGTGAAACAAACATTAGTTTTGTTTAGCACTGGCTGGACTTAAAACGTATATTTTTTTTGGACTTAAGATACGAGTAATTATTGTTAGTTTAAAAATATTGAAGATAAAAAAAAAAAAAAAATTAGAGGAATTCCCTTTTTGTGAATACAAGCATTTTTACTTGTTAGAGCAATTGAAATGTGTTAATATTTTGTGAACTATTAATGCATCCCTAAAAGAAGACGTCGAAAATTACAAAATAAAAAACTGCAACGTAAAGCCATTTGTTTATAAAACAAAATTGAAATTTTAGATCGCCTTCGAAATGGAGAGGGCTCAACATTTCTTGGCAAAATGTTCGGTTTATACGAAGTCACAGTAAAAACTACAAAAAAAAAAAAAAAATAAAATTCAATTAGGCATTCGTTGATTTCTGGAACGAAACTATCAGTTTAGGCTTCATCATACACCAAAGATGCAAATAAACGGTGCAAATACACGTTATATGTACATGCATAAACATGATTTCTTGTTCTTAAAAAGTTATCGTTTTTCACTAATATTAATAGGTTTTAGAGATAAGGAATCACCTTTTTTGTATATGATCAATGTCTTTTTTTACACGGATTTTTCTTGAACCAGTCTACCGTGTAAAAACAGAACTAGGTGTACATTTTATTTTTTTTTTGCTTTTTTTCATACATGTGGGAGAGCGAGAGACTGGAAAATAATTTGTGTTTGCTCATTTATAAGTAAGATAATTTTTTTGTTTCCTTTCTGTTCAAAAGTAAATAAATTAAAAAATATTTTGTTTTTCACGCAAATGCTCGCATATGAGAATTTACAATTTTGTTAATTTTCTCTTAAATTAGAAGATCGTTGAAAAATGTTCGCACTAAGTATTCGCATAAATGTATGTTTGTGTGTATGTATATGCACATATTTCGTAATGTGCAACTGCCGGCGTATGCAGTAAGTGTTCAGAACACTTATCAGAAATTTCATAAATGAACACTCATAAATGAAAACTTTCATAAATAAACAAAAAAATGTACAAACATTTATGTAGAAGAGCATTAGTGAGAATGAGCTAATTCATTACTTAATACATAAGAATAAAAGCGTTCTTGTATGCACGCAAAGAAAAACATTATTATGGTATGGTCACAGCAACTAAATTATGTTCTCTGTAACAATATATGGTTGCAAAGAATAAATTTAAATTGTTTGTAACATTACTTTGGTCACTATAAACCAGTTTCGAGCAAGGTTTCATAATTAAATGGTTCTACACCCAAAAAAATTAACATGATTAGTTTTTGGTTAATTATTAGTTAAAACGTAAAGTAAGTAATATGTTTTGCTAACTTTTGTATCAATGAAATCTACATGAAGATTGCATTGATACATTGATTGATTCATTAATACAATAGAAATAATAAATAAAACAATTTTGTTTAAAAAATATTTCACTTCTAGAAAGCACGTCAATAACAATCCTGATCAACGTTGGGCTGACAAAGACTACAAAAAGGCTTCATTGTGTAAAAGATGGAAGCTAAAACTTTTTGTGGTGATTCCTATATCAAGGGAACTGTACTTAAAAAAGCTGGTGTCGATAAATGCAATAGATTAAGAAGGGAAAAAATCACGGCTTTTGTACCTTGTGACGGTAGCTTCAGCTACATCGAAGAAAACAATGAAGTGTCAGTTGCTGGTTTCGGCGATATTCACGGTCGATGATATTCCCGGTGTACGTTTTAAGATTGTCGTTGGTGGCCTTGTATAAGGAAAGGAATGAAGATCCAAGTTCTCAAGAAGCTTGTGTTTTATTCCAAGGTATATTTATTTTACTGGGTAGTGGCGTCCCTACAACAAATACAACAATACAAGAACAACATGGTATTTTGTTGTTGCTTTGTAGTTCGAAATGACAAAAAACATAGAAGAAAATTGAGAAGGCGTAAATGTGTGTTATTGCCTTCTCACTTCTACACTATAAAATTTCTGAACACATACAACTTTTGACATGTCGAACTACTAAATCAGCTGGGCGGACGACACTACTTAGTAAGATAAATATGCCTTGTTTTATTCCATTTATAATTAAACTAATTTTTTGTTCTCTACATACTCGTATGTACATACAAATTTTCAAAATAAAAAAAATTTTCAAATGACATTTTATAGTTTTAACCAAACTATCGTTTAGTTTAACCATAATATTATAATGTTCAATAATAATTAAATTATGGTTACCTCTACCATGTTTTTTCTTTGCGTGTGTATGCAAACAGCTACACTCATTCATGTGCAGAGCATTTTTGTTGTTGAAATTTTAATGCTCATGAATGAAAACATCTGAATCCTATTCCTAAGGCTGATGTCAGATTGTGCGCTACAAGCGAAGCGAGGCTAGAATCGATAATAGTTCGTGCTATACCAATGCTACAAGATGTCAGAGTGAATGCTATTCTGAGCAAAACGATTTTTTTGTTTATAATAATTTTCAGTGTTTTGAAATGGATTCGGATTTATGTTAATTAATACTTTTAATGCATTTTTTGTAAAGAAGAAGGGAATACATTATACAAGACGTATATCGTCATGGTGAATGCAAATGCTGTGTGTCACTAAATCATACTTTTGCGGGAAAGACAAAAAAACTGAATATTTCTGAGAAAATAGTTTGTTTTAGTTTCGCTGTCTAGAATATAATAATAAATCGCCACGATTCACACCTTATAGGGTTTCAGAACGTTACGTCTGAAATAATTTAAGATAATGTGACTTACGACCTATTGTTAAGTTATATGTTTTTGAATGACATAAGTCAAATTGCCAGTCATCAATGTAAATTAATGAAACAAAAACTAAATATTTTTCATGTCTGAAATACTTTTATTTTTTACATACACTTATTTGTACAACAATGTATTCTAAAAATCTTGGTAGTCCTTTGGTATGAGATTTTTTAATTCTTGCCCATACTTTGAGGCTTCGATTGGGCAACTCGATGTGTCTGCTTCTGCGATGCTTCTGATCTGATCAACATCTCACCTCGTTTCGGTCGCGTGGGTAATGGCGCGCAGTTGTCAGCAAAATTTGTTTTAAAATTAATTAATCCTTCGGCAGTGTACTGATACGCAACCACATCGTTCATACAGGGATCTTCAACTTTTCCTCTTGGCCTTATTCTTTTGTAGAAAACAGGATCAAATTTTAAAAATGGGTATGCTGTAGATACCAGAGAATGACAAAAGTATCATTTTTAGTACTTATTAAGTATTTGAGGCGAAATATGTATAAATGTGTTTAGCTACAGCTCAAACAACATATCATACACACATACTCATATCAATTTAAACTTATATAAGTATAGGCAGAGAATAAGTGTTCGCATACTTGTTCATTATTTTTCGCAATACAACTAAGTATAAGTAAAAGTTGGATAAAGTATTGGCTATACCCATACTTGTAAGTATAGAGTGGGAATAAGTACAAGTATGTAAATACTCTAAGTATACTTACAGTATTTTATAAATATATGCAACGTTTATTCATTCCTTCATCCTAATATAAAAATTATTTTGGTTCTCCATACTTAACCAATGTTCGGTTATAAACAAAATATTGCCAAATGCAAATCCACCTTTTTATACAAACAATTCCTAAAAGTAGTTGTTTTACTTATAAGTATACTTATAGTATTATAAGTACTTTTCCATACTTGTAAGTATTAGGTAGTTATAAGTATGGGTATGACAGATACCCATCACATTATCTACCTACAACCAGTTGTACTCATGCATTCATTACTTATACATTTTTAAGTTCGTTGTGTATAAAGAAGGTTTGTTATAAGTATTGAGTACACCCATACTTATTTCACTGCAAATGCGTATGTGTAGGTATTTTCTGTGTTATAAGTATAGGTATAACAAATATCCAAAAATATGTGTAAATACTTCACTACATTTATTTTATAAGTAATTTTTGTCAGTTCTCTGGTAGATACGTTTTTTCATACGGCCTTGGATTTTGACTTGCCGAGTGTATGATCGGCAAATAATCCGTAGGGACATCGACTTCTTTTTGCTTCGCTCTTTTTTTTTTCGATACTTGCATGGATACAGTCGACTTCCATTTGCTTGTGATCCACCGTCAGGTATTTTTGTTCGGTACAGACGTTGTTTTTGATGCTTAGTTCGAGAAGAGCGTTGGATAATTTCACATTTCGGTTTTGATATCCGCAACTGTCAATCCAAATAATTACCTTAGCAGGTTTTTCCATCAATTTCACTTTGGAAATAGCGTGTTGCGAATGAAGCGAACACATCGCTTTCTAAAGCTTCTGCTGCTTCATGCCATACATAACACACGACATCATTAGTAGACAAATTATAATACGTTAAATTATGTATCTTCAGATTCGTTGTATAATAATTAGCAGCGGCGTTTAAACGAGGAGATAAGAGAACAGCTTGTATGTCGACGGTGTATGCCTGCACTTGTGGACGTTCCGCAGATAAAATCTTGTCTTGCTCCTTTTCGGATCGTGCTTGATTCTTCATCGTTGTATGATTTTCGTTGATGGCTTCATCAAGCTTTCCGTTTTTATACATTGTACATTCATTGCACTGGCCTTTTTTTGGGGTGTAAATATCCAGGTTGTTTTTTTACAACGCTCAAAAAAGTTTTCCATGACTATTGGAAAAAGAAAAACACCAAAAACATCAACACTTACCGTTAGTATCCAATGCAGAATGACACACGAATTCCAAATCAAGCTTGCGATTGACATACGTCAAAAATAAAATGTTATATGTTAGGTCTTATTGTATTTTACTTATACAGTGGCAGAGAAAACTCTACATACCCCGTATTTATTTTAATTCTAAGAAATAAAAGCAATATGTAGATATTTATTTATAACCAAATTAACTGGCATTAGGAACATGTAATAATAGTGGATAACAAAATCAAGGTTCAATTCATATATTAAAAAAATCACCAAATAATAATTTTTAAGGCACAAAAAAGTCGACATTCTGCTAGCTTAGAAATGCTAATATTACACAGTGCAACACGGAAAAAAATAACCATATACGGACACCACTACGTGATAAAAGACCAAAAAAAAGACCCCTGTCTCCCAGTTTTGCCCAAAGTCCTCCAGGTTTTTTTTATGGGCCCTCAAAGATGTGGGGCCTCGATGTCATTTTTGCAAAAAAAATGATCATTTACTCAAGCTCATATTTTGCAAACCGTTTCAAATTTTGATATACTCTCTGAGGCAAAGTTGAAGCTCTTGTTATAAAGAACAAAAATTGTTATTATATAAAATCAAAAAACTTCATCATCAAGGTCAACATTGCAAAAAACTTTAAAAAATTCAATTTTATTTACCTTTTTTCCCCTGTTCAGGTCCATAGGTAGCAAACCGTTCAAAATTCAAGGAAACAATTAACTACAAAAATGAACCTAAGATCTCAATAAACAACTTTCTAGAACATATGAACTTCCTAGGAATGATTCTTAACACCGTTTAGGTAGCGCTTATGTAGCGCTTAGGTAGCCGAAATGAATTTAAAAATTTTCGGGAAATTTTTCACTTTTGCCTATATAATTTACTTCCAGTTACTATAACATTTACTTTCAACTGTGATACATGGTGGTGGTAATATCATGCTCTGGGTTAGCATATCAGCTGCTGGTGTGGGCAATTTTGTATTGATTGGGGTCACGATGGGCCTATTTGTCAATTTCTTCTTAAAGAAATGGATAAACAAATTGAGACTAAAAACTGGCTAGTATTTTCAGTAAGACAGCGATTACAAATATCTTAAATATGATATACCTCAACAACTGCACTATATACCTCAGTCGCCCGATTTAAACCCATTGAGCAAATATCGGAAGAACTAGATCACAGGATTAAAAAAAAATATAAAAAAGCATAATCTAAAGAATCACATTTTAGGAGAAGTTTTGGAATTTTTCATGGAAAATAGGCTGGAGGCGGTTTAAAGCATATTTGTGTACCCACAAAATATTAATTGAAATTTCGGAAATATTTAATATAGACATTAAATAATTTTTTTATATGTAGTATGTAGACTTTTCTGTGCCTTAAAAATGATTATTTGCTGATTTTTGTAATAAATGAATTGAACCTTGATTTTTTATCCACTATTATTACCTGTTCCTATTGCCAATTTATTTACTTAAAAAGAAATTTCTACATCTTGCTTATATTTCTTAGAATTGAGATTAATAGGGGGTATGTAGACTTTTCTGTGCCACTGTATATACTTTTTTTGTAATCCAATCGAAAGTATATGATAAAAATATTTATTATTGCTATTTTTTAAATCTGTTCCACTGTGCAACGTCAACTGCAAATATCTTGTATTATTTATTTCAAAAATCTACATATATTTGTTTGAGCAATTATTAAATCTTATAAATTCCGATATGCTTTAAATACTTTACATTAAATTATTCATGCATGAACAAAGCATTCCTTAATATTTTTATATGTATATTTTAAATGTAATAAAAGTATGTAATACATGTTATGTATTTATAAAGAAATATTTCAATTTTAAAATATTCTATACATGAGCTATTAAAATGATTTTTTAAGGGCAAAGGTGAGTAGTATAATTACTTTCTCTGCCACAGAAAACGTTTTTGCACCAATTATATGGTAAAAAAAATTTTTTCCAAGCAGATTTTGAAATGTTGGCTACTGTTTAGTGTCAAATTTTTGCACACCCTTTGCAGTAAATCAGGCGATACCGCACGAGCATTTGCTTCCAAGTGCTCGATTATTTCTGGTTTATCGCACGTTGTGTTACGTGCAAGAATATCTTGTTGAACCCACATGTCTGATATAGTAAAGGACTTTAAGTCCTTTACTATGTCGCCATCTTCAAATTTTTGTTATTCGTTTTGAGCAATTTGAACGAGCAATACATTTTATTGTTGAAAAAAGGTAATATTTTAAATAAATGAAACAATTAATATAAAATTTTAAAACTTGGTTTTTTATTTATTATTTACTTCTCTTACACGCAAACACGTGAAAAATATCTTATTTCCAACGGAAAGTGCAAAAAGAGCAGTGAAAGTACAACGATTTTTTTAATTGAAAACTTAATATTATGTTAAAATCATGTTTGCGCAATAGATGGCATTTTTTTTAAAATAATCACTAAATATGAATTACTTACAGCCAAATAGCCAATTGATTAAAATTTGTATTTCATTTGTATTTTTACTTTGTGGAATTACATTGTCATTAAAATATTTTAAACACCTTTTTTAGAGCTTTAAAATAATTTTTAGAACTTTATCCAGGGATGGCTAACTTTATATAAAGTAAATACGTAATAGTCTTAAAATTTCAAAGCAAAATCATATATTGTATTTAATAATTATACTGTATTTAATAATTAATGTGAAAAATTCAATCAAATAATATGTCATACCACGATTTTAATTAAAAGCGCACTAAATTAAAGATGTACTTTAAATTATATGCAATCACTTCAGTTCATTTTCTCTTCGAATTTGATTGAGAAAATAAAATCTTAAATGTTGCAACAAATTTTCTTTAGAAATACTTTTACTTTCGATATTTTATTCATTTACAACCAACAGATGGAAAATAGATTAAATATGCAACAAGAAGAGATGATATCCTTCCACTTGTATAGACATGCAAGTCATAAAAAGAAAAATATAATAAAAATAAATAAAATGAAAAATAAGATTCTTAGTTTAACAGTTGGCTTATTTCGAAACTAAATTAAAAAAAATATATATATTTTCTATTTTTTTTTGTTTAATTTAGTTTCGAAGTCCTTTTTACACATGAATAGTTTTATAGAAGTAGTCTGAAAGTAAAATAAATTGTGAATGGTGTAGTCTACTTTTAACCTCAATATCAAATAATTTAATTTCATACCACAAACTCTAAAATGTTCTGTTGGAGTTTTTTTCTTTTTTTTCATTCTTAATCACCTCTATTTGGAATAAGAAATGAACTTTTTGTTCCTATGCAAAGTTTATTCCTTTCAAAGTGAAAATTGCAATCGTAAAGCCAACATATTATTTTAGCGAATTTGAGATTTTTTCTTCTTATTTTTAAGTTTAACCCTTATACACGAGTACAGGTGTGGCACTGACACTTTGGAGTAATGCATCTCCTAAATGGCTTACACTTTTCTATTGAAATTTCGTATCTAAGAAAATGGCAAAATTCTGCGTCAACTGACACTTCAATTACTATCCTAGATCAAACCGCTGAGGATCTATGAGTTTCTTAAGCCGAGACCCCCAAGAACATATACCCAAGTACAGATGTGGCCACTTATGCGCAATTGTATTAATGAAATTATTAAAGACTTTGTTGTTTTTGTGGTAATGTAAATTTGTTTTATTTATTATTACTTATTTTATTTATTCAAACTTAACTTATTTATTTTTTGTCTTCATTATTGCAAGTTTTGCATACAAAGAAATTGCTCGAATGTTGCACACATAATGACCGTTTACATTCAGAGCACATGTTACGAGTGCGTCTTCTATGTTCGTCGTGGATATAACACACAAGTTGGATTTTTCCTTGCTAAGCCGCTGTTGCACTCGTTGAAGGTGTAGGGTCAACTTTTTTATTTAAGGCCGTGTTTATATAGCTCGCTATGCCAAGTTTCGTGTTAAAGTTACGCATTACCTGAACACTGACTGACCGGCTTTCAATGAATGGCATAAATAGCTCCTTGGCGAGCTGGCGAGGAAAACGTTTGCGTCTAAGCTTACTATATGGGATGTTTTTGTTATTTTTAAAGTATTTGATATACTCTGACAATGCCATCAAATCATTCATATTAAAAGAGAAAGATAATGGCCAACTTTTAGTCTGTCTTTGGCAAGTACATATATTCTCTAAGCAGTTTGTCCATAACATCCACTCCTCCTTTTGTTTTATTGTAAAATTCAATGACTTCTTAATATATTAAATATATTAATATATTAAAGAACAAAATTTTATTAACAAAAAAATTTTTTTGCTTAAAAGTTATAACGAAAGATGCGAATAATTACTACTGGCCACACCTGCACTTGGGTATATGTACGTCCACGTAATAAAATTTGGGTATAGGGACTAGGGTTAATAAGGTGATTTAAGAATGTGTGGACATATTTAGTAAAACATGAATAATACTACATTTATCAAAATTGATACAATCTAGGAATTATTTTTGAAAGACAAAAGTAAAGATAAAATAAATATTAATTACAAAAGCAAATAAATGTACATGATTTTACAAGTTCTTATATTTTGATGGCCTTTGCTTTATATTTCTGCTGGTGTATTGCATTTGTTTAAGGCGGTGCAATGTTGCGTACCTTCAGCACTTATATGAAGTCTTCCGCTGATTAGATTCTGCATGGCACAATCGACAACAGTATCGATTACCGCGGGATTTTGGTGGCGCAGCTTCATTTGTTGGTTGTTTAGTCTAGCAAGTTCCCAACATTTAGCTTATGGCATCAACAATACATTTGTTATAATCAAGCATATCAAAAAGTTTTCTCTTTCAAATAACTTACATCTATTACGTTTGGGTAATACAAAGTTGATAGTGTTAAAACAGCTTTGTTCTTTTTAGGAACTTAATGAATGTAACGATGTAATGATACATCTCTTATATGGCGTTCACACTTAGGTGTTTAAGCAGTTTTGAAGTGTTTAAGCGCAAAACAAGTTGAGATGTTTTCCCATACATTGACGTGTTTTGAAAACAAAATGAGGTATTTTAGATTTAAACACTTCGCTACACACTTCAAAGTCAGAGTTCGGATATAAACTTGAGTGCGTTTAGTAATTTTTTGCATTTTTGTGTCAACTAAATATGTTTCATAATGGCGACGTACATAAATTAAGCGTCATGTCAAAAAGTGTAAACAAAGTGAATATATAAGCGATTTTTTTTAATATAAATATATTTTTCAACATTTTTATTTTTTCTCATAGTTTAAACCGTTCGAATGCTCCGCCAACATTAATAAGTTGCTCCATTCTCAAACTTAAAATATTTTTTATTAAGGCAGAACGATCTTTTTTCTTGTCTCAATAGCTCATCAATGTTTATTATTTCATCCTTTATATAATTTAAATAATATCCCATTAATTCACTACTTGTTTTCACTTTATTTTCTGTACCAGCTGTGTGATCAGCTGAATAAATGTAAAAATAAAACACGATAATTGTAGTGTGAACACTTTGGTTTAGTTTGTTAAACAACTCACTTAAACACGTTAAATTTTAGTAGTGTGAACGCCATATTAGATAAAACCCAAGTCGTGAAAACTTTACGTGATTTAAATTTCAAAAATTTTATAGAAATAAATGTTTTATTACCACAAACAGTCTCAACTAAGCTAAGCCCTTGGCTATTAAAATCATAGCTAAGTCTATATCCGTCTAGTAAACGTCTTTAATCCTCCACAAATATTTTAATATCAAAATTTTTAATCTAAAACCTGTTTTAAAACCATAAAAACATTAACAAAATGTAGATGTCATGGAATCATGTAGAATTCTATGGCTTCGAAAACACGAAAGGTCCATATGCACCTTGTCAGTCCTCGGAGGGCTAACTTAATAACGAAATCATTTAGCAAACGTTTGCCAAAGGTTTATGTCACCAAATATACAGATTTGTTTTGTTCTACCTAGAGTATCCATTTATTTAGTTTTTATTTTATTCGTGTAAACAATTAATCGAGTTTGCAATTTAAATTTGCTTCCATCAATCGATTAACGTTTTTAAATTACACGAATAACTCGAATCAATCGCGAATATTTTGAAAATTTGTATCCAAGGAGAAAAGACAACCATACAAAATTGATTAATAATATATTTTATTAATGGCAACTTGTAGACGATTTTTAAAAATATTTTATTGATTTCCTCAAATGTGGAGATAATATTATGAGCATAAATAATATCAACTGATTTTATAGCTTTTCGGTAATATAAAATATAGATCATGTGCCCCAGTTGGCTAGCAGGCAGTATCCTAGTCTCTCAGTCTTGGGGTCGTGGGTTCGATTCCCAAAAAGTGTTTCACTACAAAAAGTAAAGTTCTTCGTTAGTATGCTCGATAATTAAGTTAGAATTTAATTTGTTATTGTATTGTAACATTAAAACAATAATATCAATTATTTCATAAATAGTCTGATTTTGAAGTTATGCGGAAATTGCAAGAAACACATTTTAAACTTATTTTTATGAAGTGCAAATATTAAATTTTTAATTCTGTACAACAGGGAAGAAATCATCCTAGTAAGAGGAATGCTGAATCATGCTTTAACTGATAATTAGATACAATACAGTTTACAGTTTATCTATTAGGATAAATCATACACTACTAGAACATTTGAGGTATGAATATGATGACACATTGTTTTAGAAAGTTAACAAAAGCCAAGCGATCAGCTATTGTTTGAAAAATTCCACATTAAATAATGCCCCTTTGCTTTATTGATAAAATGTTGCCAGAAACATTTCAATGTTTTTCCACAGTAAAAACAGAGTACTACTTCTGCAACATTTTTTCATGAATTTTTCACAGCCATTTTTTATGTATGTAATTTGACAGCATTCCGCATTAAAACTGAACAGGTACCAACCAGGCTTAAAACATTTCTAACGGTTGCGTGTTACAATTATCATTGTGCCAATAGAATGAATGAAATTACAGCTTTCATTTGTTTGCATAAAGACAAACTGAATGGCAGGAATACCGATGGACAGAACAGTCAGACGGACCATCTGATAGTCCGACCGTCAGTCAGACAAACCAGCAGTAAGTCAGTGAGACCATCAAATAGTTCGTCAGACCCTCATATCGTCACACAGTCCTTCAGTCAGTCAGTCAGTCAGTCAGTCAGTCAGTCAGTCAGCCAAACAATCAGTCAGACCGTCAAATAGTCAGACCGTCAGATAGTCAGACCATCAAATATTCAGACCGCTAGATAGTCAAATAGCCAGGCTGTCAGACCGTCAGTTTGTCAGACAGTCAGACCGTCGGATAGTCAGGTAGTGAGTAAGACCGTCAGATCGTTAAACAGTCAGGCAGTCATACACTCAGATCGTCGGACAATCAGATCATCAGACCGTCTAACATTGAGTCAGACCGTCAGTTTGCCAAACAGGCAGACCGTAAATAGACCGACCGTCAAACAGTCAGACCGTTAGGCAGTCAGACAATCAATCACACAGACCTATCTATAAAAACCAACGTTATGTTGACAATGGTGACAATGATGCAAGTTCAATGATTTTTCTTCGGTTTTTGATGTGACGACGGTTTTTGAGTTCAATATTTTTTCTTCAACCAAAATGTGCTCAACATGCCTAAAGAAGTTTTCACTTCAATAATAATCAATAATGGTGACGACTGTTTTTGAAATCAGTATTTTTTCTTCAACCAAAAAGTGCCTAAAGAAGTTTTCACTTCGAAAATATGAACATACATCATATTTATTATAACGCTGATTTATGAAAAAATTGGTAAAAAATTGGAGATCATAGTAGTAGATCTGTTTTGTTTTTGTTTTACTCACTGCAAAGAACAAAACAAAACGAAAGTAAACGTTTCACTTTATATATTTTCATACTCTGATTTTCGTAAACAAATAAATGAATATAAAATTGGCTTACTTTTTATTTGATTATTTTCTTAAGTAACCGTATGATGGTTAAATCCAAATCGGTAACCGCCAGTTAAATCGTGCCTGTTAACCAAACCGACATTTAACTTTTCATTAAAATTAATTTAATAAGTTCATACTATTTATGAACAAACTTTTTTCTGTGAAATATACATACATACATACATGATTTTTTTTAAATAAGCTTAACTCCTTGTTTATCATACAAATATTTTCAAGATTATGCAACAAAACACATAAATTTTCTGTACAATCTGCATTTGACACAAATTCGCTAACTTTAACTTTTTCATTAACAACTTTTTCCTGAAATTTCAGTTTTATAATTTAACTTATTAATCTTATTAAGTTGCACAAGTTATATAATATTTTGCGTGAAAGTTGCACACAGATTTTTTTTATTTTTCACACTTTGATAAGCAAGAAAGAAAAAACATTTCGTTTCATACATGGCAAGAGTTTGCCACTTGCAATTGAGCTATTTTGTTGTTTTTTCAAAAATTTAATTTAAATAGGAAAATATTTATATTCAAATTGATGGGGAAGAATTGTATTTTAAAAGTATTGTAGTTTATTTCAAATATTTAGCAACATTTTCTAATTTTAAGCTTACGAATAAAATTTTTCAATTTACCAAAAATTAATAATTTATAAAATATAATAAAAATTAAAGGCTTTTTTATCGTTATAATAACGATGACAAGGCTCGTTACTATAACTTGTCTTTAAACATCTACTTATCGCTCCGATAAAACCCAAACTTTAGCTATTTGCAAGTTATAATAATGGGCTTAAAATTTTAAAAGTATATACACGCAAAAAAATAACTGGTTATGGTTTGGTCACAGGAACAACATTATGTTCTCTGTGACAATGTATTGTTGCAACGAACAATTTTAGTTGTTTGCAAAATTACTTTGGTTCAGATTTCTTTATTAAATGGTTACAACACCCAACAAATGCAACATCGTTGGTTTGAACCATAGATTACATAGATAGTCAACTCTCCAAATCTCAAAAACGTGGCTATAAATGTCTTCACACTTACGGGTACGGTGTGAATTCAACACACATAGGGGAGTAAATATCTTACTTCCATTTAAAGTCAACTAGTGTGTTTTACCCTTAGAGCCAAAATGATGATCGAAGCAACGACTGAATTCAGCTCAGCAATCCAATTAGAAAGCCTAAATGTCATTATACACATAACACATTACGATACATGGTTTGGTAACTTTTCAAATAATAACAAAAAATTATAATACGGAAAATTGAGGGCATTTTGTTGATATTTGTATGGGAATATATAGGAATATTTAAATGCCATATCTCCATAACCACTGGGCCGATTTCGTGGAAACTCCACACAAACCATCTACAGACTATTCCCAACATACCCTAAAATTTTGGCAAAAATCAGTCGATCTGTTTCCGCAGTTAGTGGCAACATCAAAGTGTACACTTCTTTTTATATATATAGATTAGGCTAAATATCATTGCAATTTTCAAATATGTATGTAAATAATTTATAATTTTTGAACTCAAAATTTATTTACAATTTATTGTTTTTCCAAGTTTTTAACAAACAAATAAATTTAGTTTTGTTGACAATTGCATTTTTTTTGTCTTTTGGGTGATGAACATTTTTAATACAAAATATAAATTTTTTAAAATTACTATTCAATCTAACATAAATATATTAGCGAAAATACAAAATTATATTTTTAGTTAAAAGCAAAAGAAATATTTAATTTTAACATCTAAAATTGAATGTAAAAAATATATATTTTTTTACAAAACATTTTATACAACTATGTGCAGTTTAGGTGCAGTGGGGAAATTTTTTTAAGAACCAATACATACACAATTTTGCCGTATATATTTTTTGAGTCACAGCCAAAGTTTAGTAAATAATTAAAAATAATATGTGACCCGGCCTATGAAAAGGTGGCTAATGACTCAAAAAAAATTTTTCCGCTTTTTTTTTGGGTTCGATAGTCCTAACTTGCTTATAAGTTATGGTAAGTCAAAGTCGATTTGGGGATCCCCAAAAACCTGACAACGTTGGGTCAGATACTGGTTTGTGCTTTGCATTGAAAATAAATTAGTCAAGTGCGAGTTAGACTCGCACACGTAGGGTTCCGTACTATATTCAGTATAATTTATTATTTATTTATTGTTTATTTCTTTATGTCTTATGGGACACCCTTAAATTTTAAAATTAAAGTAATATTCGCGAAAATTGCATCATAATTAGAACACCCTTTAAATTTTAATATGTAATTCATTTAATAGCGGCCATGGTAATACACTTTCTATTAAAATATCAGGAGCTTACCTATTGCGGTTAAAAAAATAAGGTAATATTCGTAAAAAACACGTTACTAATGGACACACTTCAATTTTAAGTATTTGTTATAGCGGCCGAAGTAACACATCTACTATAAACATTTCAAGAGGGTATCTATTACGGTTTATAAAATCATGTCACTGTCGGAACACCCTTTAATTTTATTATTCATTATAGTGGCCATGGCAACTTCCTTTCTATAAATATATTAAGAGTCTACTTATTGCGATTAAAAAATAAGTCACTATAAGTGAAAAACATGTCACTGTCGGAACACCCTTTAATTTTTAGTAATTGTCATATCGGCCGTGGCAACACATCTTCTGGACAAAATTTCAAGAGTCTCCCTGTTACGGTTCAAGAAATAAGGCTTTATACATGCAAATCACGTCATTGGCGCAATACCCTTTAATTTTTATTATTTGTTATAGTGGACATAGTTATACACCTCCTGTAAAAATTTCAAGATTCCACCTATTCATTAAAAACTTAGGATATATACATGCAAATCACGTCACTATTGGAACACCCTTTAATATTTAAGTTCTATTTTGTATACTTGTTTATAAAACAAACATAGTTTTAATTACAGTCTGCAAATTGTAAGTGGTTTCCTCTTACAGCTAAAAAAAAGACATAAACGTAAATAACACGTCACTTTTGCAACACCCTACGTTTTAGTATTTTTTGGTATTGTGGCCGCAGTTATACACTTTTGGTAAAATTTTCAAGAGTCTACCTATTATGGTTCAAAACTTAGGCCTTACACATACACACACCACTATCGGAACACCCTTTAATTTTTAGGTTTATTTTTTTGGCTTGCTTATAAAGCGAACTAAGTTTTAAATACTGTCTGTAAGAAATAAACACATATTCGTAAATAACACCTCTCTATCGGAACACCCTATAAGTTTTAATATTTGTTGCTATAGCAGCCATAGTTATACACCTTTGGTAAAATTTTCAAGAGTCTACCTATTATGGTTCAAAACTTAGGCCTTATACATGCAAATCACTCCACTATCGGAACATCTTTTAATTTTTAGGTTTATTTTTTTCAGACTTGTTTATATAGCAAACTAATTTTAATTTAGTGCTTGCATATTTTTAGTGAATTCCTCCTACAGTTCAAGGAATAAGCACATATTCGTGAATAACACCTCTCTATCGGAACACCCTATAAGTTTTAGTATTTGCTAGTATAGCGGTCACATTTATATACTTTCTGTGAAAATTTCAAGCGCCTACCTATTACGGTTCAAAACTTGGGCCTTATACATGCAAATCACACTACTATCGAAACACCCTTTAATTTTTAGGTTTATTTTTATATACTTGTTTATATAGCGAACTAAGTTTTAATAACTGTTTGTAAATTTCAAGTGTATCCCTCCTACAGTTCAAGAAATAAACACATTTTCGTAAATAACACCTCTCTATTGAAACACCCTATAAGTTTTAGTATTTGTTGCTATAGCGGCAACAACTATACATCATCTGTGAAAATTTCAAGAGTCTACCTATTACGGTTCCAGAGATAAAAGTCGCTGACAGACGGACATACGGACAGACGGACAGACATTGTAGCGAAAACAATAGGGTTTCGTTTTTACACTTTGTGTACGGAACCCTAAAAAAATCGCTCTTTATATACACACACGAATTTATCTCATTTATGCTCTTTTGCATTTTTTGGTTGCTTTTTTGGGCATGACTGTTCATAATGCAAAAGAAAACTACTAAGAAACTGACGAAATGCATTGTTTATTTTTAACAGCTAATTTTTCGTAATTTTGTTTTTGAGTCATAAGACACCTTTTCATAGACCGGGTCACATATATTAATTTGAAAAATGTTTGACACATTTTTGTATTTTAAAAAATTATTAAAAAACGTGTTTAATCAATTTTTGTTGCAAAATACACATACATATGTAAATATTTAATTAGTTGTTACAACATAACTATTATGTTTAGCAAATTTATGTATCAATAAAATCTACATGACGATTGCATTGATACATTGGAAATAATAATAAATAAAAAATTTTGTTAGAAAAAATGTGTGATCACTGCTGTCAACTACGGTCGTGATCAACGATGGGATGACAAAGACTACAAAAAGGATCAGTTGGGTATAAGATGGAAGCAATTAATTAAGAACGGCAAAAAAATCACGGATTTTGTAGCTAGTGACGGTAGCAAAGAACTACATCAAAGAAAACGATTAAGTGTGACGGTGTACGTTTTAAGGTTCTCGTTGTTGGCCTTGTAATGGGTGATTTTTTTGAGGTTAGGATTTTCATGCATTAGTATTTGACAGATCACGTGAGATTTCAGACATGGTGCCAAAGAGAAAGATGCTCAGTATGCTTTGACATTTCATCATGAATAGACTTACTAACGAGCAACGCTTGCAAATCATTGAATTTTATTACCAAAATCAGTGTTCGGTTCGAAATGTGTTTTATCGACAAATTTTGTTCAGCGATGAGGCTCATTTCTGGTTGAATGGCTACGTAAATAAGCAAAATTGCCGCATTTGGAGTGAAGAACAACCAGAAGGCGTTCAAGAACTGCCCATGCATCCCGAAAAATGCACTGTTTGGTGTGGTTTGTACGCTGGTGGAATCATTGGACCGTATTTTTTCAAAGATGCTGTTGGACGCAACGTTACGGTGAATGGCGATCGCTATCGTTCGATGCTAACAAACTTTTTGTTGCCAAAAATGGAACAACTGAACTTGGTTGACATGTGGTTTCAACAAGATGGCGCTACATGCCACACAGCTCGCGATTCTATGGCCATTTTGAGGGAAAACTTCGGAGAACAATTCATCTCAAGAAATGGACCGGTAAGTTGGCCACCAAGATCATGCGTTTTGACGCCTTTAGACTATTTTTTGTGGGGCTACGTCAAATCTAAAGTCTACAGAAATAAGCCAGCAACTATTCCAGCTTTGGAAGACAACATTTCCGAAGAAATTCGGGCTATTCCGGCCGAAATGCTCGAAAAAGTTGTCCAAAATTGGACTTTCCGAATGGACCACCTAAGACGCAGCCGCGGTCAACATTTAAATGAAATTATCTTCAAAAAGTAAATGTCATGGACCAATCTAACGTTTCAAATAAAGAACCGATGAGATTGCAAATTTTATGCGTTTTTTTTAAAAAAAAAGTTCTCAAGCTCTTAAAAAATCACTCGTTATTTAACACTCTAATAGTTCAAATATTAACATAATATTTACATATTTACTATAAATAAATACAAATTATATTCACGTTTTTTTTTTTTTGTTGTTTTTGTAACTTAAATAATTTATTTCTATACAGCATGCAAATAATTGCTTTATTTTTTATTTATTTATTTAAACACATAAAAGTCCACATAATAACTTCATACAGACCTTTTTAACACAATTTAATAATAGTAATTTGCTTTCTTTTCTATTCTTATTTGTTCTTTTCCTATTTAAAACAGTTACTAATTTGTGTAGATATAAAAACAGTGTTGTCTACTATCATTAAAAAGCTGTTAGTTTCTCCTGCAGTTATTATTGCGAACAACAAAACTTGTTGACTAATATAGCGATTGTCCTATTGTTTAAAGTTAGTGAATTGCACTACAGATTTCTAATGCTTCTTTAAATAGATTTTTAATTAATATTTTTGGGCTTACCCTTTACCCTGCGTTTAAATCTGACAATGATGTCATGACATTAAAACAATACGAATTGGTCGTCAAGGATGATGACAATTGTCACCATAGTTTAGGCGTCCAGAAAATAATTATGAAAATTTATACAAGTTTTCGAATTTCCCTTTTTAAATTTTTATCTATAGACAAAAATTTGTATTATTGCCGACATACGTCAAATCTTTGTCCTATTTACTGTCTTCAAAATATTCAAGATAGTAATTCAGATAATTGAAAAAGTGTACATGTACTAGTAAAAAACTGTGTCTGTAATGTTACTGTCATAACAGGATTGTCCAGTGTAACCGCAGTGTTAAGAATAGACACAAACAACTAGTTGTGTACACGTTCAAGTGGAAATTAAAAGTATCATTTTGAATTAATTTAAACAAAATTTATAAATAATTTGTTAATTTATGTATATTTTAAACATATTTTATAGAGTAATTTAATCAAATTTGTTATACAAAAAGTGTATACATGTAAGTGTGTGCGTGTGTTTGTAAATATTTGTATGTATCGGGTGTTATGCCAACAATGCCTTTGGCAGTTAATCAACTGTGTAAATAGACAAAAGTATACATACATTATTAGCACTTGCAAACACACTTTCCAAACCAAGCGTACAAAATTTGCAATCGCATTATTCATGACGTGAGGAATTAACAATGAAAATTTGTTTTTATTTAATTATCCCAAACTTGGAAGTAAAATACCTCTACTTATGAGTTAATGATTAAAAGCACATAGAGATTACTAAGGTTTTAACTATTCTTGTTAGCTAAATTATTTAAACTATATACGTATGATATACGTATTTTCTTAGTGGCAATAGAGGAGTTTGGTATCTGAAATGATAATTTTAGTTGACTAGTTGTTTGATACTATTTAACATTACACCAGAGATAAGAAAACTTACACCTGACTTGTCGCATGTCTAATTCTTAAGTGATAGGGAACTGTTCGAGTTCTATGACTTTCCATAAAAGGAACACTGTTAAGATACTTTGTGAATTTATCTATTTTTATTTTATTTTTTTTTAATCAATAACGTGGTACATTCTGAATTCACATGTATGTATGTATGTATGTATGTATGTATGTATGTATGTATGTATGTATGTATGTATGTATGTATGTATGTATGTATGTATGTATGTATGTATGTATGTATGTATGTATGTATGTATGTATGTATGTATGTATGTATGTATGTATGTATGTATGTATGTATGTATGTATGTATGTATGTATGTATGTATGTATGTATGTATGTATGTATGTATGTATGTATGTATGTATGTAGCTTCTGAGATTTGCTATAAATTTCTCTTTAGTAAATGTAAATTAATTGATATACACGCATGCATATGCAGTCAGATCGAGTACTGAGTACATGAGTACATTCTTTTCTTAACTCACATTAATTCATCACACACCCATACACACTTGTCTGATACACATATGTATCAGACAAAATAGTGTGTGCAATATAAACATGTTGAATATATCAGCACATAGCCCGTTTCACTGAGACTCAAAACATTTTAATTTTGACAGTTAAGACAGTAGTCTTTTGGGCTATTTATAGTCAAGATTCTTATTATTAATGACCACTTTAGCTCGAAAGACTAACAATTTGTATTTTTACTTTTGTTTTTTTTACCAAACACAAACATTGCAATGCTGCTAAAGGTTCTTTGTTAAAATTAACATTGTGTCAACAAATAAGGAAATACAAAGATTATTTGGACTATTAATAATTCTTGCAAAAAAAAACTGACTTCAAAACAGATAGTTGGGCATAGTTTTAAACTAAAAATGGAATAAGTAGTATTTAAACCAAATAAAAGATACAAAAAACGCATCAATATTAGCCGGAAAAAGAAGTAAAGACTATGTGAAATTCAAGCATCTCCCTATTAAAGTTAAGTTATTTCCGCCAAGATCCGTCTTTTATGGGGACACCATTTAATTTTAAATTTTTATAGCTGTTGTAGTTGTCTATCTAAAACGGTTCACAAGATAAACATACATCAAATTTCATTAACTATAGGAACACCCTTTCATTTCTAATTTTATAATTCGGACACAATAATACACGCTCTGTGTAAATATCAAGTTTCTATCTATAACGGTTCAAAAGACTGGTCCATATAAGTGAAATTACGTCAGCTATGAGGACACCCTTTAAAATTTCAAATGTTTTTCTATAAGCGTTCAGGATATGGTCATATAGATCAAATATTATTAATTTTAGGTACACCCTTTAAATTCCAACTTACACTTGATGCTATAGCGGACATAGTAATATACGTTCTGTGTAAATATCAAATGTCTGTCTATAACGATTGTAGAATTATTGCCATATACTGCAAATACGTCAGGTATGAGGACACCCTTTATTTGTTTACACTTACACAACAAAACACAATTAATTTAAATCTCAAGCCTCTGGCTATAACAGTTTTAAAAATATGGCAACATAGATCAAATAACATCACCTATTGGGACACCCTTTAAGTTACACTTGGCCACAAAGATTCTTTGCAAATGTCAACTGACAATCTATAACGTTTTAAAAGTTTGCCCATAATCAGCAAATTACATGAACTATTGGGACGCCCTTTAATTCATAATTTTAAATATTTATACTTGTTATTACTCCAGACAAAATAGTAGACTTCTGCCTAATTTTCAAGTGTTTGTCTATAACGATTTAAAAGATAAGCCCATAAAAATTTAAATTTAAATTTTAAAATTATTTTTAGAATTAGGCGCCGCAGGGAAAAATTTTTTATAAAATATGAAAAATCGATTTTCATAAAAATCGCGCGATTTTTCATATTTTATAAAATTTTTTGCCTGCGGCGCCTAATTCTTAATTTGATTGAGATTTGTTGTTTTGGGACACTGTTAAAATCAGGAAAGTTGAGTAAATCGCATACGTTTTTAATGACTTTAAACGATTTTGAGAGGTTTGCAATATAATTTTTGGTGGCTAAACGAATAAAGATTTTGTATTGAGTTTTTCTGTGAAAGGGTTTATTAGTAGCTACTTCTGTTAATTTTTAGAAATTTTTAATGATAAAAAATTTCGTTCAAAATTAAAAAAAGGTTTTTTATTGTAAAATTTTTGGTAAAAAAAAGTGAAAAGCTTTTTAAGAGTGATCTCCATCGCGATCCTAAAAATTGTATATATCACTACAAAATTTGTGATCTCTTCTTTTATGCTGTAAAAAAAAAACGTTGCACATATTTGCGCCATTTTTTTGCGAGTTTTTGAAAATTTTACCTTTTTAAATTTTTTCTTATCTTGGATAGGTAAATACGGGTAAGAAACCCCTGTATATTCATAAAATGTTTTGGTTTTTAATAACCAAAGTGTGCTTTTACACACTCAAAAAATGATGTGCGTTAAGTCAACTGAAAAAATAGTTAAACTAGAATAATTTTATTTTTTTAAATGTTAAAAAATCAACCGAATTAAATCCGTAAAACAAATATTGTTTCTTTAATTTAAACTTGCAAAAATAAACTGCACGTTCCATTGGAATTATTATATATTTTGCTTCTGTTTTTTTTAATGTTAATCCAATAAAAGTAACAAAAATGCCATTAAAATTAACGAAATTTCCGTCGTTTTTGCTATTTTTACTTTAAGGAAATAACTAAAAATTATGTAAATACAAACATATTTCCTTTATATTTAGTCAGATATATTTCAAGTAATAAATAAAATTACTTAAAAAAAAAATGTTAAATGCAACGTAAAATAAGTTTTCTCGTGTAGTTTGTTTTAAAAATAAACGTTAAAATCAGTTAAATAATTTTTTCTCTTGATTTAGAATTGTTTATTCATTAAGAAATAATTTAACTTTTTAATTTTTTAATAAACTATAAGTTTAAAAAATATTTTCATTGTAAAAATATTTTGAGTGTAAAAACCAAAAATAAATTAAAAAATCTAAAGCTGTTTTTTGTCACTCACATGAAAAATACTAAAACGTAAATGTGTTTTCTTTCGTCTTTTCTACGAAAGAACATAATATTTCATTTTATAAAAACAGGCCCTAAGTGTTATTAGTTTTTACTAGTCCCAACGACTGCCTGCATTTTTTTTAATGTTAAATGTTTGTTAAATTTAGACACTAGCTTTAATGTTCTTCCTGTATAGTTTTATTCTTCTTTAAAATTCATCGTTTCTACCTACATGCTAATGCAAAATAATTAGGTATTTGTATTCCTTTTTAACATTTCCTAAAATTATTATAATTATTTTTTTTGGTATCAGTATTGGAATTATTATTAAATTATTGATAAAGCAAAATTAATATGGATGTATAATATCGCTCACAGTTACAATCATTGATTGCAACCAAAATAGTGCAATAACATGATTATCGTACGTTCGCACACATAATCAAATTTAATTAGTTTCTGCTAACCGCTCAAAGAAAACCTATTGTTACTCATCAAACTGCTTTGAATATCTTAAAGTGCAACCTACCAATCGTTATATTTATATTAAGGTGATCTCAAGTATACAAATTGAAATAAGATAAGGAAACATGAGTTGCGAATCGTATAGTAATATCCAAAAATTACAAAATGTTTTCAAAATTACAAGTTAAATCTTTCTAATGTGTTTAAATTTGGGTGAAATGGCTATCCGTAAAATATCTTATTCAATTTATTTCTAAATTAATTAAATGGATATTTTTGTTATAGTGAGTTCTCAAAAAAGGATCAAATACTCGATATTCGTTACTCACTAGTCAATACTTTGCCAGCTCAACTAACTGGTATCGCCAGTCGAGAATGATATAAAAAGGATTACGCCATGCACATGATTTCGCGTTAGATGAAATAGTTCACCCACTATGAAGGTTGACAAATCTGTAATCAACAAATTGCTGAAGATAACTGCAAAAATTGCCAAGTCTGCAATTAAAATCTTAGTTAATAGCCAATTAGAATTATTAGCCACAGGGCCGGTTCTAGGGTTTTGATTACACAAATAAAGAACTGTCTAAAAATTAATATATTTAAAAAATAATACCATATAAGCGCCAAGAAATCATTTTTCAAAATGGAAATGTGTATATTGAAAAGGGTTGTTAAGATAAAAATATAGTCTGGTGGCAAATATCTTTTTTAACCGACTTCAAAAAAAGAAGGAGGTTATCAATTCGTCTGAATGTTGCTTTTTTATGTTTGTGCCCGTAGAACTCAGTCATTTCTGAACCGAATTTCTGGTTTCTTTTTAGTTTAGTTGCATTTTTCTCTAATAGGTGCTACTCTGTAAAAGTTAGTCTTACAATAGCTGTGAAATATTTTCAAAGCAAAATCGAGCAAAATATTATCAGGACGCCCACGACGTGGCGGGCATAGCTAGTTTATAATAAACTATTTTTGGTTTTTTTTGCATACATATTTTTCAAAGCTATAAATAGTTTAATAATAATATTGTTTGACTTACAAGTATATAATTTAACCATAATATGTTGCTCTTAGATTATGGTTACCTCAACCTTTTTTTTGCTTTGCGTATATGTATATAGCTTCTGAGCTTCTAAACAACTTTATGAGCATTAATTGTTGACCAACATAAATATGTATAATAGACTAAACTCCTATACAATTCTTAGACCAGAAGTTTTGAACTTCTTTGGGTTGTGGAATGTTTATCACACTTTTGGAGGGACCGTAAATGACATCCATCAAACAAAATTAATCTCAAAAACTCTTTATGTTAGCGTCAATGGAGATATATACTCTCATATACCAATAGATTTGTATTGACGATTTCATTCAGAATCTAGGGTGATCTTAAAAATTCGATTTCATCTCCATAGTTGAGATATTTTTCAACGAAAAAATAACATTTCAAATGAAACTCTTAAAAAGAGAGTTGCATTTTCCCGTTATAAAATAAAACGTTTTTGTGGAGTTTTATTTTTCCCGTCAGAAAATAAAACTCATTAGATTTATTTTCTTTTGTGGAGTTTTATTTTTCCGTTTAAAATAAAATTAATTTTTTCTTCTTTTTACAGTCTCTTTTCTGTTTACAGATTTGATCGCCGGTCGCTCAATACCAATTTCAGAGCATGAAATTAATGCTCTTACCTCGCTTCCCAGGGTTGCAGATACAAAATGTTCGCTTTTTTGCTAATTTATATAAGAGAGGTTATCAATTGATAAGCGCCTTGGAGAAAAGTTATCAATTTCAAAGACATTTTTTTTCAGCATCAGCATCATCATCATTATCATTTTCTTCGCTATCTTGTTCTGCCCGACGAAGATGGAAGATGGATCCGACGAAGGTCGTTAATCAAACAATCAGAAATTAAAAACCTACAGCATTTTAATGACTATTTATTTAATTGAAATGCAAGGTAATTGTATTGATTACCAGTTTTTATAAAATGATTATTTTCTGACGAAAAAATAAAGCTCATAAAAAGTTTTATTTTATTTCAGCAAAATAAAATTCTCTTTTAAAAAATTCATTCGAGCTTTTATTTTTACGTTGAAAAATAATTGTTTCGAGATGGATTTTTCGTTTAATTCTCAAAATAACTGTAATAAAAAAATTTGTTAAATTGATAACTGTCCCTGCATTTTTTAGGTCATGCTTATTTAACGAAAAAATGTGAATACGATTATCCATTGCTTTCATTGCTCAAGATCAAGTTCGATGGGAAGGTCTTAAATTTTTTATATTAGTTTTTAGATATTATTGTATCCTTTAGAAATCAAATTGTGAGTAATTTAAAAATTCAGCATCGGTTAGTATCTGACTCACAGGTCCATCCCTGCCTCAGATAATAGAGGTATAATCATCAACGAAATTTTATATTTAAAGGTTTTAACTAAAATAATTCTAACATATTAAACAGACTCATATTTATTTTGTTATTTTGTAATTAATATTACAGAATTGCCTTTAGAAGTTCACGCCATGGAGATTGATATTTTTTCTAACAAGTGTCAAATTGGTAGAATTACATTTAATTTTTATAAAACATTTCCCAACACGATTTTTATATGTATTCTTTTGACCAACTCAGCCCCTATTATACCATACTTTTACTTAGAAATGTTTAGTTTATTTTTTAGGGGTGGCGAAGCACACCTGGTATTACTATTACATCTATAATCTATATTAAATCAGATATATTAATTTGAAATTTAAATTCATTATATTTGTTCTTCTTTGTAATTAAATACAACTGCTTTGTATACACGCTATACACTATTTATAGATAAAGCCTACTCCTTCAAATTAATATAGACTACAATGATATAAATTATTTGCCAAGCGATGCTTCCAGATTAAACGTTCTCATATACAAAGTGAAAAACTATTATCGTCTACTTAAATAACTACAATAGGCAGTCTTGAAATTGTGTACAAGCAACCCTCATACTCATGTAGACCAACCTACCATACAAAGTGAAAGAAGTGAAGGCAGATTGGATGGGATGGGGATGGGCATCGTACCTCGCATACAAACTAAAAAACTTTTGTCTTGTAACTAGGGATCTATTGTAGGTAGATTGCTGACGTTTTTTATTCTGAGAATAACGTGATTTGGTGATTAGAATGGGAGGACTGGGTACCCCATATACAGTTATTATCCTATATCTAGAGAACTGCAATAGTGACCTACTCTAAATTTATCATAGGCTTCGCCGAGAATAACGTGCGGTTTCGATTTATAGTGTTGCCATATTTTTACTTTCATGTGTTTATTGTATTTTTGTGAGGTTGGCTGTAGCAAAGCACAAAGGGGATATCTAGTTCATTATAAAAATCTAAAATGATCTTGAATTTTTTAGTTGTTCTAATTTTTTATGTTAACCATATAACAAGTATAATTGTATATATATATATTTTTTTTTAAATATAATATATTTAGACTTTAAAGGGTGTGAAATCAGAACTGCTGGTTAACTATAAATAACATTTTGTTTTGTATTTGTATAATACACAACTTCCATGCACAAATTCGAATTTACCACACAAATGAACATGTATCACACTATGCGAACATACACACACTTTATTTTTATTTATACTTTTAATTTTTTAGTCCATTTAAATGTTATTAACTATTTTGTCAGAGATATTTTGTTTTTATTGCGATTTTGTTTTCTACCAGTATGGGTTTTTTTGCTTGTCATTTCGCAAATAAATGGTTTCTATTTATTGCGTTGATATTCGTTGACGTAATTAGTTTAAATTATTAGCAATGTTGTCAGTGTTTTTATGTTTTTTATATTCATGGTTTTTTCAAATTATAGTTTTTTTCTTTTCATGTAAAGGTATGTATATTAAATATCGGTAAATAATTGTACCAAATATCTATCAGCATATTTTTAAATTGCTGCTATTTAAATACATATATTTTAAGTTTTTTATTGCTGTTGTTGTTTAATTGCATTTCGATTTTATATTTTACCAAGAGAAATGAATCACTTGTTGAGGTTGATGAAAGCGACCGACTATGTTTCAATTTTTTATAAAATAATATAAAAATGCATAAACGTTTTTATGGAATTAAAGTTGTTTATACTTTATACATGTGTTGTTAAATTCATACACATCAATAAAATACAACACAGTGTGCATACATGCCACAAATTAAGGCGTTTTACCTCCGCTATAAATGTGATTATATTGTATGTTTAATAACTCGTACAAACGAAATTCAAAAATGTATGTATTGTTCACCATATAATCACTAGCAATAGCAACACAAAATTAAGAATGGTAATCGACGTTCTATTTCTATAAATTATCAATGCCGATTATCGAACTTATGCACGCAAAGAAAAACATCGTTGAGATTATTAAAATCTAGGAGCATATTATGATTAAATTATATTGGCTATTTTCAAAACATATTATTTTTAAACATTATAACATTATTTTTAAACATTATAACAATAACACGGTGCAACACGGAAAAAAATTACCATATACGAACACCACTACGTGATAAAAGACCAAAAAAAAAAAGACTCCTGTCTCCCAGTTTTGCCCAAAGTTCTCCAGGTTTTTTTTTATGGGCCCTCAAAGATGTGGGGCCTCGATGTCATTTTTGCAAAAAATGATCATTTACTCAAGCTCATATTTTGCAAACCGTTTGAAATTTTGATGTACTCTCTGAGGCAAAGTTGTAGCTCTTGTAATAAAGAACAAAAATTCTTAACATATAAAATCAAAAAAACTTCAAGGTCAAAATCGCAAAAAAAATTTAAAAAATTCAATTTTTTTACCTTTTTTCCCCTGTTCAGGTCTGTTCACAATTTCAATTTCACTGTTCAAAATTCAAGGAAACAATCAATTACAAAAATGAACCTAAGATC
>OX451219.1:86204085-86336365 GCA_949628195.1 Phasia obesa | reverse complement strand
CCGCCTGTCCGTCTGTGTTCGGGTTGAAATTAATTTTGCCAAGGCACTAGAAGAGATACCGAAAATTTAATCCCACCAATCTGCCAGGCATAGTTTCGAAAATTTTGCTATTGCAATTCAGCAACATCATATGTAATGGTATTACATTCGAAGCTGCGGGCAAAAAACCACGCCTACCTATTTTTATTCAATTTTTTTAGGTGTAGGTTATGTAGCATAGTTATAAGGTTTTTTTCCTTTTGTCTGACCATTCTAAGGCAAAATGGAATGGAAGGACGATGCGTCCTTTTCGGGGAGATAAATATTAAGTATGTAATTAACATTAAGTTTGTTTTTCTTCGGTTTTGTCGCTTTTATTTTTATTTAACTTATGTAGGTCTGTCCGTTTTAACACCAATGATTTCAGCGCGGACAAACAGTAGCCGCAATTTGAGGCGGCCAGAATCCTGTTCCAGTAGTAGGGCAATATTGGGTTCATTTTCTTCTGGTTTTTATGCCTTTTAAACTACCATTTATACATAAAAGATAAAAAGATAATAAACTCAGCAACGCCCAACGATCAACACGGCATAGTAAAGTGAATATAAGATTCAGCTCGGCCGAATATAGCACTTTTACTTCTTTATAATTTAAGGCTGACTTTTTAATAAAGTCAGTCTTAATATAAGTGTGCGTGTAACGAAAGTACACTTTAAGAAGAAAATTCTTAATGAATTTAGAAATAAAAATACTTGGACACAAAGACATAAACTTCTTTCTTATTGTAATGTCTAATTTTTTCCGGGTAATTCCAAAAATATTTTTTTTGTATTTTAATAAAAAAGTAATATTTGTCCTCTGCCCATAAGGGAAACTTGAATGTTTTTCAATTTTTGTAAATATTTTGCAAATAATAAATTTAATGACGATATTTATGAATCTAAGTACAAATAATTGTTTGGTGGGTTATGTCATATTTACTGTGACCTCTATTGTTTGTCTATCCGTAGTTAAAATTTAAGTTTGTTTAATATATAAAAAAAACCAGTTTTTATTTAAATTTCTGTGTTTAAATTGTTTAATATTTTTTATTGACTCTTGCCTGTTGTTCACTTTCGTTCATTTATTTCAGTGGCTGTTGTTTTTGTTTTGTTTGGTTTTTCTTGGAAATCTTTTTGTTTTTGTCTTTATTGTTGCTTAAACCATTTTCGTACAGCATTTTTTTTAATAAACCACAAATGGCAATTGACATAATGGCTTTGAAAGTTTATAAAATAAATATTAACTGAGATTTAATGAAAAACTACTAAAACTAGTCTGTGATACTGTGTGGTATTTGAAATGGTTACCCATTTTTAAGAAAAGGATAAAATTACGAAAAATACTTGAAAAGGTTAGTTGGTTAGTGTTCAACTAGGACTAAGCCTTTTAACGGAAAGGACTAAGATTTTTGAAATTATAACAAAGTAAATTAGAGGAATAGTTTTTACGTTTTTTTAAAATTTTGAATAAAAATGTTTTATCTTTGTTCAAAAAACAAAAGAAATTTGTATCCTTTAAAGGTATATAACTTAACATTGTAACAATATACTGAGAGTTAACCTTATTAGAGAAATAAACTATAGATTTGTACATGTGAGAACCGTGTCTGGTCAGATATACGAAGAACTGAAAGTGAAACTTTTGAACATTTTTCCAAACTTTTAGGGGCGTATATCGGGCAATGGTCGGCACATTATTGTCTTCAAAATAGTTCTTTTAAAGTTGCAGATTGATTTGTATTTTTAATAACTTTATGTAAGTCCAAAATACCGTTAACCGTTTTAGTACATATTGGGCTTGAAAATTATTCCATATTTTACCTATTTTTTTACGCGATGGACGCAGAAAATATTGACTACGCCCACTTTTTTAATTTATAATTAAAATTGGCGTTCCGTACCCTAAGGGTACGGACGAGTATAAGTGTTTATTTCTTGAACTGTAGGAGGCATACACCATAAATATACAAACAGTAATTATAACTTAGTTCGCTGTGAAAACAAGGATAAAAAATAAACCTAAAAATTAAAGGGTGTTCCGATAGTGACGTGATTTGCATGTATAGGGCTAAGTTTTGAACCTAAAATGTAGACTTTTTAAATTTTCACTGTGACCTCTATAACAAGAAATACCTTTATATATACAAAAACTTATAGGGTGTTCCGAAATTGCGTTTATGTCTTTATTTTTTGAGCTGTAGGAGGCACTTAAAATTTGCAGACAGTGAATAAGACTATGTTCGCTTTAAAACCAAGAATACACAATTAAACCTAAAAATTAAAGAGCGTTCCAAAAGTGACGTGATTTACAGGTATATGGCCTAAGTTTTCAACGATAATAGGAAGACTCTCTTGAAATTTTTACAGAATTTGAATAACTATGGCTACTATAACAAATAGTCAAAATTAAAGGGTGTTCCGACAGTGACATGACTTGCACGACTATGGCCAACATTTTGAACATTAAGAGATAGACTCTTAAAGTTTTCAATGATCGTATATTACTAAAGGGTATTCCGAAAGTGTCTTGATTTGCACGTTTATAGCCTTATTTTTTAAACCGTAACAGCTAGACTCTTGAAATTTGTACAGAAGATATGTTGCCTGTGCCGCTATGATAATTACTAAAAATAAAAGGGTGTTTCGACATTGGCAAGCTTTTCACGTATATTACTCTATTTTTTGAATCGTAATAGGTAGAATCTTGGTATATTCATAGAAAGGGAATTGCCATGGCCACTATAGTAAATAATAAAATTAAAGGGTGTTCCGACAGTGACATAATTTGGACGTACATAGCTTTATTTTTTGAACCGCAATAGGTAGACTGTTGTAATTTTTACAGCAGATGTATTGTCATTGCCGCTATAACAATTAAATAGTATTCCGCAATAACATAGTTTTCATTTATATTGCCTTTTTTTGAACCGCAAATAGGTAGGATATATCTTTCCTATGATATTTTCATAGAAAGTCTTTATATTCGAACAATAATAGGCTGACACTTTACACAGAATATTTTTTACAATAACTACTGTAACAAGTAGTGAAAATAAATTTAATAAAAATGAAAGGGTATCTAGGGAACACCCTTGCGAATTTGAGGAATTTTATCTTCTCTTCTAAACATTATAGGCAGACACTTGATATTTACCCAGGGTATTTAATACTATGCTCTAGTGTATAAAGCTACTACGTCCACTGTTCCAATTCACCTATGTTTTTGCCTGAAAATGCAAATTGATCGAATAACCCAAGCAAAAACCAATACTCTACGTGTTACAGTTCAATAGCAACGCGATAATAAGTTTTCACTTTATATAGAGTGTACTATGCCCACTCTTCCTATTCCCTCTACTAAGCGAACAAAAAAATTCCGACAAGACCAAGACTTTCCACATGATACAAACATCATAAGCTTCTGTCTAAACGTATCAGCCGTTTAAAGTATTTAGATTAAAATCAGCACTAATTTCATGCTTGATTCAATACCTACACCCAAAAAACAAATTGAGTAGTCCGTACTCAAATCAATCCGAAGCGGTATCAAAAGTTCGGTTAGTAAGGATGTTCTTAAATTAAGTACAAAATGATTGACTCAAGAACGAATTCATCAAGATCAAAATTCTTAATTTTAGATCTTTTCGAGCCTTTTCGGGTTCGATTTTAAACCGACAAAATCTTGTTTTAACAATTCTCAGCTTAAAGTAAGTATAAATTATACTATAAGTTTAATCCAAGTGCAAAAGGGATTGAATCTATCCAGAATTCATATTTCAATTTAAGCTCATAATAGTGCTTGATCTAATCCAAAAATCAGATTGATTTAGGAAATACTGAGGCAATCTAAGAGTAAAATATTATGGTTAAATTATATGGCTGTTGACAAATCATATTATTTTTAAAAATTACAATGTTATGGTTAAATAAAACGATTACAGTCTAGTTTAAAACTATAAAATGTCATATGAGACAAATTTTTTTTGATTTTGTAAGATACATATGTATGCATGTGTGTAGAGGACTAAAAAACAAAAAAAATCCTTTTTTTATATGTATGTGTATGGAATAAAACACAAGATTCTTATGATCCTAAACGTTCCTTCTTTTCCTTGTACAGTGCCAATAACGAAATGTTAACAAATTTAACAACCTTAAAACGAATGTCGGGAATATCACAGGCGTAGGTCAAGCAACAGTCAAGAGGTGCTGTGGATTTTACCATTCCGATAGCTGAATTAGGTTGTTTGACTTCAACATCAACTGCAGAGAACTGCAGTTGGTAGCGTTTTTGAATTTCGCACAAGTAACCATCACATTAACGTACATAGTTTAGCCAAACACGGACTGAATTGGAATAGTAGTTGTAGTTCGCCTGGAACACGATAATAATTTTTCACTTTGTATGGGAGGTACCATCCCCACTATCCTAATCCAGTCTGCATTTTGCTAGACAATGCACATTACGTTGAGGGTTACTTGTGCAAAGTTTTAAGACTCTACCTATTGTCATTCTCCAGGTGCACGATAATAATTTGTCACTTAATATGGGACGTACCACGCCAATTGTTCCAATCTAGCCTATGTTTTTCTAGGGTATTCGCATGGATATGTGGGTAACTTTTACCTACTTTCAAGACCAAACCTGTTGTAGTACTCTATGTAAACGATAATTTTTCACTTTGTATGGGAGGTACCACGCCCACTGTCCATTTTCATTCTTTATTTTGATAGATTTTACGCATTTGCATGGGGGTTACTCATACATAGTTTCAAAGCGATATCTATTCTAGTTTGCCAGCAACACGATAATTATTTTTCACTTTGTATGGGAGGTACCACGCCCACTATTTCAATTGAGCCTGTGTTTAGCTAAACTATGTATGTTAATATGATGGTTACTGGTAACGTAATTCTAAGGCGATACAGGATAATAATTTTACACTTTGTGTGGCAGGTACCACGCCCACTACTCTAATTAATTCTATATTTTGGTATATTATGTGCATTAGCATAAAAGTTACTCGTAGAAAGCTTCAAGGCTCTATCTATTGTAGTTTGCCAGAAACAAGATAATAATTATTTATCATTTTGTATATGAGGCACCACGCCCACTATTCTAATAATTCTAATATTATTCTGTACTCTAGATACAGGATAATATTTTTTCACTTTGTATGGTAGTTGCCACGCCTACTATTCTAATCCAGTCTATCTTTCTTTAAACTATGTATGTTAGGTACCGTGAAATAACTCCCAAATGAAATAACTCGCAATGCAAAAACTCCCAATGAATAAGTCCCAACGGAAATGAAATAACTTCCAAATTAAAATACGAAATAACTCCCAATGCCAAAATGAAATAAGATATAAAAACTTACTCGTTAATTCAACACAAATATATTTTTACGAAAAAAAAAATGAAATAACTCCCAAATGAAATAAGTCCCAACAAAAATGAAATAACTCCCAATACAAATTATATTTGCACCCGGGCATTGTTTAACTGTTTTAATCTCTATGGTATAACAGGTATCTCCCGATGAAGTAGGTCCATAACTTTGATATCATACCATATATCATAGATATGTGACCAAAGGCCGGCTATATAGACAATATTTTGTTAGCGAAGCCGCTCTTCCATATACCATAGAGAGATCATTGAGCCATCCCGGCCTGTATGGAAGGGTTTAACCTCTATAGTATAACCAACACCGGTTTCGCTTACTAAAGTTTTCCTGTATAGCAGGCCTTCGGCCGTACGCAAGGATTTTCTTCTCTGTGGTATAACCAACACCGGCGCAAGGATTTTCTTCTCTATGGTATAACAAACACCGGCTTCGCTCACTAAAAGTTTTCTCTGTATCCAGAATAATGCAATTTTAGTCAATTGAAATAACTCCCAATCAAAATAAATGAAATAACTCTCAACAGAATTAAGTTAGGAGTTATTTCATTTGGGAGTTATTTCATTGCGAAATAATTCCCAATGAAAAATTATGAAATAACCTCCAAAAAATTGGGAGTTATTTCATTATGAAATAACTTCCAATTTGTATGGGATTTTTGAATCTTTTGTTGGGAGTTATTTCATTTTTTTTGGGATTTATTTCATTTAGGAGATATTTCACGGTACCTGTATGTTAATATAGAGGTTACGGGTGCAAAATTACAATGCGCTACCTATTACTGTTACCAATCTACACGATAATAAACATTTACTTTGTATGGGAGGTGCCACGCCCACGTCGAATATCAAGAAAATAAGTACCCTATTTTACCAACCGTATATCTAGTAACAAACTGTGAAAATTTCAGAAAGAGCGGTTCTCTTGTGTAGGCAGCTTTAGCTTTTCGACAAACAAACAAACAGACACATTTTATGCTTTATATATATAGATAATTTTTAAGATTGTCCTTATTCCACTGCTGATTCGATCTAAGACTTTTTTATAGTATACAAATTGTTAATAACATCTTTAAAAAAAAACGGATTTTGAAAAGATTATGGGCCTCTGTGTTTATCTTATTTTGGCCTTCTTATTTATTCATATAATCGATATATGTAGTTATGCTGTATTTATAAAACTGAGAATAGCACTATTGTTTAATATGTACAACAATACAACTGATGTTAGAGTGGAGTGAGTCACATTTTTCATTTAGCTGCATACAATTTTACAAGTATTCTATTATAACAACCTTATTTAAATTAAAATTTTAATATAGAGTTCTTAAGCTTCAAATTGTTAATAACAAAAAAGTTTACATTCTGTAATGGTTTCAACACACGCGCTGTAAAAACCTTTTTCATGGGTAGCATATTTCTGCTTAAAGATTGACATGCAAAAACTTAATTCGGTTAATGGGCAAAATATGTATATTAAAGAATTTCTCTTAGAGCTGTTTTGGAAATCAAGCTATTTTACTTTAATTTAAAATTTTAACTACAAATCTTTTCTTCGAATAATCCCATGAAATATGTGTGTAATAACAAGACATGCCAAAAGTGGTTCTTTTAATCAACAATTAAATTACTTAAACCAAACTAAACTCCTTATTATTCTGTTAAATGTCGTTTTAAGGTAATTTTAAACTTAATAAAGACATTTCAGAAAGTTTTACTTTACCATTTATTTTGGCATACAATCTTATTGTCTCTTATTTTGTAAAAGTGTCTGCATGTCTTTTTACCTGTCATATTAAAAATAAAAACGTTTTACCATTTGTGATTTTCATTTGTAATAGTGTGAGTGTAAAAATGTGATTGTATTTACATATTTTTGTATTAGTAGTTGAGTTAAGTAAGGGATTGTCATCTACGTGTGTGAAATAAAAATTACGGAAAAAACTGTAGAATATATTCATTAAAATGAAAAGACCAAATACACCATAAGCCATACCAGTTCACGTTCTACTGCTCACGCAGTCATTCGCATCCGTTAGATGTAAAACAAACAACCAAAAAATTGTACCTCCTGTCGAGAAAGAAAAGTAAAGGGATGGAAGGAAGGAGCAATGTTCGTCTGACGTTTAACAAAGTTTAACGCCAACAAAACGACCTAATCGATTGTACATTTATTTTTATTACTACTGCCGGTTCACGTACTTGCGTAATTGTGTAATTCAAGGTACGTACTGTGACAACAAGTGAAATGGATATTTTTTGTGACTTAGGATTTTAATGCTTTAAGAACTTTTGTCTTTCTTTTTTACCTCAATTACACTAGAAAAAGAGCATGTAAAGTTCAATGGAAGGGTTTTAAAGCCGTGTAGCATAAAAAGGGACTAGCTAACAGTTAATTATTAGAAAGAATGAAATATAATTATATTTTTAATAAAAAATATCCCAGTACTAAATGTGTTGAAAATATTTCTCTAAGAACACCAAAAAAGACGTAGATCTGTGTTAATTGAAGAAGAAGAATTCAAAAAAGTGACAATCACACAGATATTTTCAACTTAAAGCAGACTGCACGAAACGGCTAAAAGAGCTACTGAAATATTGAAGAGTAGCATCTCTGTAAACTGTTCTGGAATACCTCGAGCCAACACCTCAATCATATTATTTATTATGGCGAGCATATTGAAACCTTAAAAGGCTGGTCCTACTCAAGCCTCCCTTGCAATTTATTCTGGAGGATGGGCAAGGAATGATACTGAAAAAGGTAATCTATTTGTTAGACATTTAGAAAAATTTATTGTTTCTTATAGCTGATTTGCCACCTGTCGAGGTTAGTGCTGAAGTACCCCAAAGTTTTAAATTTTGTTATATCCCAAGATTGCCACTGGCTTTGATAAAATCACTAACAAGATACCGTTTCCGTTGCCCCGTATAGCACTAAAAATAGTAATTTTGCCATTTTAAGTCTTGAGTACTTTCCTCCAGTTTAGAAGGGTTTTTTTAATAACTTTATCCTAAGCCAGGAAAATACCACTCCAAAGTAGAATCAATCAAATATATAAGGTTTTTTTTATCAAATATGACAAAGCTGTTTAACAAGATGTTAGTAGCTCAGCTGAACACAGTTCTAAGCGACCAAACCATAAATTCGGCTTTAGGAAAAAATACTATGATTCAGCAGACAGGTTATTTAATGTAGTTAGGCAAAACTTCAAAGAAAGAAAATACTGCTCTGCCCTTTTTATCGATATTTCTCAAACATTCGATAGGGTATGGCAAGCAGATCTAATATACATACATATATGTTAAAGCTTTAATTTCCTTAAAGTTTCAATAAGCTGTTAGAAAATATTTAACTGATCGAAAGTTTATACTAAAAGATGGAGATTTTTTAAGTTCGCCCCAGTCACATGCTGTACGAATGTAGTGAAGCTAGAAACTCATACAAATCCTTTGAAACGTAACGTACTCAATGAATCTGGCTATATTATAAATAATAGCAACAACCGCGAAATAGCAACACGGTGCAACAGTGAAAAAAATGCATGGATTTGAAAGTATAGATTCGATCAAAGGCCCCCAACCAAAAAAAAGTGGTTAATATGAAAATGCATTGATTTGCTAAATATTTAGCAAAGAGACACAAACCTACCTTGATAAAAGCTTGTATGCTACTGATTTAAAATTTTTACATGTTTTGTTCTCTCTGTGAGATTCTGGTTGAGATTGTGTATGTGCTCACAGACCCTTAGGGGTTTGCGTGGGGTTCTTGATTCGATCCTACTAACAAAGTGCAGTAAAACCCTATAGTCAGTTTGCCAAATTTGGTGACCAATTTTTATTTATGGACCTCGAAAGATTCTGAAAATCTGTTGGCCATATGTTTTTGTCTAATATCTCATTTATACTAGGTGATGGCGCTTAACTGTGTTCGGCAATAATTTAGCTGAGGATTAGTTGAAAAATTTCTATTAACATTTTATAACAAAAAAATATTATTTCCTGCACTTTATTGAATAAGAACATTAAAAAATATTTTTTGGACTTTATTCAGCTTAACTTATAGGGACTACTAAATTTTTACTAACAATATATGGAAAAATTGTAGCCTCGTTAAAGTTGGACATGCTATCGTACAAGCTATCAGATGAATGCAGAGGTGCTGGCGGCTTTGAAATCCACCAAGTTGGTGTCTGGGCACTATAAGTCTATAGTCAAGCGGCGCTTAAAGCCATGAAAGAAAACAGCGCGCAGGGGCGTCTTTCAATAAAATTTTATTAAATTTCTTCAATTAGTTTTTACGTGATACGAACACAGACATACAGAAGGTTATAGTTTTATTATATGTATAGATATCATAAATGGGACTAATTAATTAGATTAAGTAATTAATTGACAATTTTATTAGCATTGAATTCTAAATAATGCTTACAATTTTTATTTTCATTACCATTGTTTTCATCAATATGTGTAGTACATATTTTCAAAACTAGAGTGAATAGTAATGCCTCACTAAATTAAATAAAAATTTACAGATTTAGAAAAGCATATACAGGCATGAAATTTCATTCATTTATAGTTATTAAAACCTACTGCTATCATAAATTTGTGTTTAATAAAAAAAATGATTTTTTTATTAAATATAATTATACAAATTTCATTACATTTCGATTACCATTACCATTGGTAAAAACAGTTGTAATTAAAAATAAAACAATGGCATGCAATGGTAATTAAATTTGTTTTCATCACAACCATTTGGAATAATACCAATGAAAATTCAATGCTAATGAAAAAAATTCCAAGTTGATAAATACACAGATATCTTATTGTTTAAAGAATTTTTACAAATATCAAAGTTGCTCTACATGTTTAAAAAGGGCAAAATAAGGCTAAGATATATATAATTGACCATTTTGATCATTTTAAAATATGATTTGCTAGGTCTAATAGGGTTTTGTGTTTTATTTTATATTGCAATTTTTTTCAGCAGGTACAAATTAAAACTTTTACCTATTTTGGTGACTGATACATAAAGTTTTCTTGATGGCTTTTATTATAATAAAATTAAAGAATTGTCCAATTCTTAAAATACAAAATTTAAGAAAATCTTCTTGTGGCCCCGAAACTTCTGGTCAAAGTTGTAATTGTCATTTCAATTACATGAGGATATTCTTTATTTCGAAATTTTAAAATATGAAAAAAAAAAATGAAAAGCTTATTATGTCTAGAGTTAAACAGCTATAATATATTATTTTAAAACATATCTTTAGAAAATATTTTTTTAACTATGTTTGGGTAAGTATTTAACTTGCTTTATAAATTTTGAGCTATTTGGATCAAACCAAAACTTAAGCATTTTATTAATTGCCTAGCTGAGTCCAAACACATTGTGGCGCGCCCTGACAATATTTTGTTCGATTTTGAAAGTAAACCACACCAAATTTTAAGACTCTTACTTTTATAGTGCTTCACGTATTTTCTTTATATCAGTACATATCCCTGGATAAAATTCTAATATTTATATAAAGTTCCAAAATTATAAAAATTATTGTAAACTTCTATAAAAGGTGTTTAAAATATTTTAATAACAATGTAATTCCACAAAGTAAAAATACAAATCAAATACAAATTTTATTATATTGGCTATTTGGCAGTGTAATTCATATTTTCTCATTATTTTAAATCAGCGCCGTCTGTTGCGCAACCGTGTTTAAAATATCCCGCTTTCAAAATCCATCTTGATAAGATCCATCCAGTATTTTTTATTATATTAATTGGTTTGAAATAAAATAAAATCCATTGAAGTGTATATAATATTCGTATACTTTTTTAGGATTTCTATAACCCAAATATCTCATTCCATTTTTTGTACAGTATGCTCTACTGTATATTATTCACATTATTACATTATTATTTTAGACTTTACCAAACTTTTTCTTTTTTTTCTTTGTGTAACGTGATGTCTCGTAAATTTCTGCTTTAATGTGAAAATTGATTAATTATGTGAATAAGGACTTAAATAAGCAAGAGAGTACATGCTCGAGGTACAAAAATAAATTAATTAAAATGTTTTTGTAGTGTAGTGGTTTTGTGTACTTTGCCAGATAAAAAAGAAACCAAAAAAAAAAAAAACAAACTAAGCCAACGATAGACCAGAGGAAATAGTAGATAAAAAACAAAAATCAGATAATATAACAACTTTGAAAATTCTTTTCAACTAATCGTACAAAACTTCTTTAGCCATTTTTCATGTCGATTTTCTTTTAAACCCTGTATTTATACAACTAATTAAGATTTGAACAAAGTTTGAGATTTAATTAGTATCGATACTATTTTTTCTTTTTTGTGTTAGAAATTAATGCAAGAACAAGTCAACTGAAATCCTAAAGATAAGAACAATATTTTCTCTTTTTAGAAAAATCACATTTAAAATGTCATGTCTAGCACGTAAAAAATAACATTTATAGACTAAAAAGCTTCTAATTTATAAAAAAAAAACAAACTCTGCTGAAATTAAAAACTTTTACAGAAAATAAACAAACATTTTAAGAGTATTATGTATGACTTGGTAAGGAATGAGAAGCGAGTAATTCAAATAAACAAACTTCTTCTTTAGTCAATTGTCAATCAAGAGTCAATCAAGATTATATTTTGCAAGTATGAAAAAGTTTTACTGGGGAGTTTAAGATAATTAATTAGTTAAGTGCAATATTTTGGAAAACTTACTCAAATCAAAATAAATTTGACAAGTGTGAGTCGGACTCATTAATAATTCCACTACCAAAGTTTAATAGTAGTACCTATACTATGTGCTAAAATTTTCCCGATTTTTCCTATGGTTTTTATGCAGTTAATTACATTTATTTTTAAACGACTTCAAAAAAAGAAGCAGGTTATCAATTCGTCTGAATGTTGCTTTTTTATGTTTGTGCCCGCAGAACTCAGTCATTTCCGACCCGATTTTAAAATTTTTTTCTTTATTAGAAAGGAAATGCTCACAGATTGAAGAAGTTCAGAATTTTGTCCCCATACAACATACGTGTTTTTACGTATATTATAAACCGTAAAGGGCACCCTTTTAAAATTTAAAAAAAAAAAAATGCATATCACTATAGCTGCCAATAACAGAAATTAATTAAAAAATAAACTTAAAAATTAAAGAGTGGTCCCATATGTGACGTCAACTTAAATGAACCATTTGAACCATTGTAGACAATCACTTGAAAATTGATCAAAATGTACAATATTTATAATCAGAAATTAAATATTTATAATTAGAAGTTAAAGGGTGTCCCAATAGTTGATGAAATTTGATGTATATTGCAAAACTTTTGAACCGTAACAGAGAGACGGTTGAAATTTACAAAGAACCTGTATATCTAAGTCCTTTATAACATCAAGTATATAATTTAAATTTGGAAACTAAAGGGTGTCCCCATAATTGATATATTTTTATCTATCTAGCCCTATCTTTTGAACCGTTATAGACAAACACTTGAAAATTAGACAGAATCTCCACTACTATGTCCCGTATAATAACATTTATAATTATTTAAAATTATAAAGGGTGTCTCAATAGTTGATGTAAATTGATGCATATGGCCAAACTTTTGAACCCTTTTAGACAGACATTTGAAATTTAGAGAGAATCTCTCCTTTAAAATAAGTGTTTAATTTAAAATTTTACATTAAAGGGTGTCCCCTAGGTGATATTTTTTAACCTATATGGCCATATCCTTGGAACCGTTACTGTGTCAGTAATAATAAGTTTAAAAAATAAAGGGTGTCCTCATATCTGACTTAATTTGTCGTATATGGCTTTATCAGCTGAACCGTTATGGATAGACATTTTAATGTACAGAACGTATATACTATGTCCGTTAGAGCATCAAGTATAAAATTATTTGATTTGAGTACTATTTCTTACAAATTACTTTCTTTAATATTTTTAGTTTAGAATTGATGCACATATATTTGTGTTGTAGTCGGTTTTTTTGGCATCAATTATTGTACTTAAAGAGCGGAAAAATTAATACAAAGTTAAACGCTTTAACATCAACAAAGTACAATACAACAATATGGTATTTGCATACATCATCCCTTTATTCCCCTGTTGAGTTTTTATTCTCTTGCTAATATTTGCTTTTAATTACATTATTTTACTGCTTGCAAAATGCAGGAAATTTTGAATCAAACAGTTCACAATAGAGATGACTGGTATTTTAAGGTTTCTATATGGACGCAAAGAAAAAACATGGTTGAGGTAACCATAATCTAAGAGCAACACATTATGGTTAAATTATATAGTTGTAGTGAAATATTATTGACCATTACTATATTATGGTTAAATTAACGGTTATAGTATGGTCAAAAAAAATATGAAATGTCATACGAAATGGATATGCCAGTTTTTTTTGTTTTAAAATACAAAATTATTTATTATTTTTTTACAGATTTACTATAAAATACAGATGATTTTATTAATACATACATAAATAAATTTAATGAGCATTTTTCCTCTTCAAAGCCATGTTTCAAGAAAAGGATAAGGGCGTGAACACTTTGGCCATCGATTTCACGGCATTCGCTCATGGCCCATACCATCGCAGTTCATGGATTTACCAGTAAAGAATTTTTAATCCATAAAACGGCTCAAGATTTCTGTCATTACTTTGTTCATGTTATTCTTGAAGAAGACATCAATTTAATCGGGGGATCTCTTTTCCAATTCAGCCAACACCTTCTTCTTCTTTCAAGTACAAAGTGAAACCTTTGTTATCTCCGAAAGCAAAGCGTTCTTTTAATCAGTGATAGAGATCAACTTCAACGACGGTCTCAACTGTTGAATCTGTACCCTTGTCAGCTTCTTCAGCATAGGGATTTAAATCTTCAATTTCAATGTCACCTCGCAAATTATATCATTGACCAATTTCGTTTTGTAAATATCTGCAAATTTTTCGTCATCAGTTATGATAGGGATATGATTGATGATATCGAGATTTTATTACTTTTTGTGGTTTAAAAATAAAAAATAATTATAGTCTCACACCGAGAGAACACGAATTACGGAAATCCAGAGAAGATGGTTGCCATGGGCTCAATTCAACAGCGAAAAAGAAATAATAAAATATTTCCTTTTAAATTAAATTTATATACATTTTTTATTATTTTTTTTTTAAGCACAAACCAATAAACTCCGCTGACATAAACAAACAAACAAATAATTTTGAATTTTTTTGTACGTTTATCGGGACCAAAGTAATGTTACAAACAACTAAAATTTGTTCATCGCAACCATATATTGTTACCAAGAACATAATGTGATTCCTGTGACCATACCATCACTATGGCTTTTATTCGCGTGCGTACGCCTCAATGAATAAGCTGATATTGGAGGTTGGGTCAACGTTTACTAGGTAATTTGTCAGGGATTTTCGAGATTCCAGTGGATCTCTTAGCCGTTTCGTGCAGTTTTTACGTATGTTTTTAAGTTGATGATATCCGCATGTTTTCTACCCTTTAAATTCTTCTTTTATCAGTCAAGTGCTTTTCGACATCTGAACACAAAGAAAAAACATGGTTATGGTATGGTCAAAAGAATCACATTATGTTCTCTGTAAAAATGTATGGTTGCGATGAACAAATTTAAGTTGTTTCTAACTTTACTTTGGTCACGACAAACAAGTTTTGGTTAACATTTTATTTTTAAATGGTTACTACACCCAAAAATTCAATATGGTTGCTTTTTATTCTACAAATTTTAATAAACTTTGAACCACAACCAAACTTTTATAAATATTTAAAAATAATATATTTAAATGTAACCAAAAATTGTTTGTCTTTCATCATCGGCTTTGACAACAGAAAAAAAAATTTCCTTAAAAAAAATATAAGTAAAAAATGTAAAAATTTATTTTTGGAACATTGTATACATATGTACATACATACATATATAAATATTTAATTAATCTTTACAATATAAAGTAAGTATTTTGCTAATTTACGTATCAATGAAATCTCGCTTTAGATTGCAAGTTCTTATTATACAAGTCAATTCTAAAATCAAATTTCGTGTTATAGCATTCAATTATGGGGCACTGCCTTAGCTGGCAATGTATAAAAAATACCAAGGCGCCAAAATAGGATTCTTCGTATGATTACATCTGCTCCTTGGTATATAAAAGACTCGAACATCCACAAAGATCTAAACCCGTCATCAGTTAAAGCAGAGGAAGGCAAGGAAGCTTGAAACTCATCCGAATCCGCTGGCCTATAACATACTTACTTTATAATAAATGAACCTGGTTACATTCGACTAAGAAGGAGGGACACCTCTTCTCTTATCCGTACATTTGTGGGATGACCAGCAAATAACAGTAATCGTGAAACATATACATTTTTTTGTCTAGCACTGGCTGGACTTAGCAAGTATATTTATTTTTTTAGACTTAATTCATTTGCCCATCCCTAGTTAAATCTTTCATAGCTTCTACATATATTAAATTTTCAAAATTTTTTATGCTGTCAAACATTCGTTATTAGATTATTTCCTTTATTATTTAAATGTGATTTGTAGTTTACAATGAAATTTACAATTAACAAAAAATAATCTATATTAAATTAATACTGTTGAGATATAATTTACCATTTGAAATTTTATAAATATAATATGAAAAGATATTCTCTTTGTAATTTAATTTTACAATCAGTAAATTTCAGTAGAAATTTCATACAAAAGGACCACAAATATTATCAAAAATATTTTCTATGTATTTATATAGATGTTTATTGCACAACCATATGAATATAAACAAATACTAATAAAATTGAAAATATGCTCTCAGGAATTTAAACAATAAACACACAAAACAGAAAAAAACTAAACCATTAAAAATTAAATTATTTCAAAATAAAACAAGATATAAATACAGTTATTCATTAAGGTATTCATTTTGTTATTTAATTATTTATGTTCATTTATGCAACAGTTTGTTCTTAGTTAAAATGCCCTAATACTAGTGGAAGCTATTAAGTTGTTACAGAATCACGGGAGGGACAACGGGTAGTTTATATTAATTATATACATTTTAATATAGTGGGAATATCGAAGCAGACTACTTCCATAATGGGTCCCTTTTCAACCCCTTTCCGTCAGCTATGATTATAGGCAACCGAAATATAATTTATGGCAACCTACCTCCATTGAGTCACGTGCTACAGCCAGCATTTAATCTTGACTTTAGTGAATTGCGACTGTCGGCTGGTAATTGCCGCCCTTCTTTCTCAAGGCGGAGTTCACTTGACACCCTAATTTTGTGAACGCTCTACAAGTCATAACTTTTGTGTATAGAGATCAGAAGATAAATAGTTTTGGACAAAAAATTAATTTTTTTAATTCGTATATATGTACTTTGAACTTTTAAAATCAAATGTCGTTCGTTGGTAATTGCATCACTTAAGAACGGCTGCACCGATTTGGCCAGTTTTCTTCATCAAAAGCCAACTTGGGTTTTTACGGGAATAAAAATTTCTTTTTCGCTGTTGAATAGAGCGCGTGGCAACCATCTTCTCTGGATACCCACAATTCGATCCTCTTGGTGTGAGACTGTAATTTATTTTTAATTTTTAGACCAGAAAATATAATAAAACCTTGGTTGTATAATATAAAACGAAAATAGAGTTTACAAGTGTAAAACAATTTCAAAAAAGATCTATCTCCTATGAAATATGCAGGCATGTCACAAATTCCGTTCGGAATTGAAATGATTCCGTAGTTACCATTCCCATCGGAATGGTTTAAGCTGCTATAGATTCCGTTCGGTTTTATTAAATCGAAAAAAATACAAAACCAATTTTAATGTGGCATCATAAGAATGAATGTAGCAAAACAATAACCCATGCTTCAGAGCTATATTTCGTTTGAAAGTGGAAAGATTTCGTATTTTGCTTCTATAGAAAACGTAAAACGAAAAAATTTTTCGGAATAAAACCACTTTCAATTTGCTATGTGGAATTGATATTTTAAGCAATTTATAGCCGTTTAAACTATTCAGAACATATTTGTATTAGTAATGGATATTATTCTGGACCATACCTTAACACTTTACGGCGCACAGTGGTCAAAAATCTATAACTTTGTTCTTTAAGTTTTGCTATGAAAAATTCGACAATAAGAACGAATGTTATGGAGGGTTTAAAATACATTTTAATTTTTATTTGAATTTTTTTATGAAGGAAAAATGATAAACCGTGCTAAGAAGGTTTTGTAAGTCTTAAAAATCAGTTATCCTTGTAACTAATACTTAGTAAAAAAAAATTTTAAACTTAAATTTTTCCAGAAAACTCTACACTTTGGCCCTCGCACTGTATTACATACTTTGAGAAGGGGGCCAAAAGTATGACTTTTATGGTTACAGATTTCAAAGTTATATTACTCTATAGAAAGCAAATACTAGAGTACCTCCGGAGCCAAAATATTACTGGTCTATTTCAACATTATCACACTTTCTCTGTATCTTGTTAAAAGGACCAGACAGATCTGTGGACATATCGGGTAAAATATATAACTAATATTTAAAAGTATTTTTATTTAGCACACAATTATTTTTGATGCGATTTTTATATTTATTACTCTAATATTGAGTCACATGTTGTTTTTATTGGCAGGGTCCGCCAAAATAAAAGGCCTCAACACCCAAGAAGACTATTTGATAAAAACTTTTTGTCTTTAGATTTGTATAAAAAGACTGAAATACTTCAAAAAGCAACGTTACAAAGCTGTGCAGAAAATAATTGTTTTTTTAAAACTTGTGCATTCATGAATTTGTGCAGAAAATATTGGACCTTGGGTCAGAAAAATGGTTTTGGTACCCACGGTCGCAAACCGGCGTATATATAATGAGGTATAGGAGTGTAGGGGAGGTTCGGACTACACACTGGTGAAAAATGTATTTCTTGAATTTTTATTATCTTTCGAAGCATCTAGTTTTGTTTTGTCACACTCGTTCTTACGTTGCAATATGTAATACATAAAAAGTGGTTTTGTATTTTCGATTTACTAAAACAGAACGGAATCTATAGAAGCTAAAACCATTCCGATCGAAATGGCTGATAATGTAAAATTTCTCATATTCTATTTCTTTGATAAGTTTGTTTAAATAGAAAATTAACAATTGAAACTACCGGTATGTAGCTGCGTAGAAAATGCATTCTGCTTTGCTGGTATTTAATTTTTCTTTATCTCTTTATAATTAAGAACTTAAGCCTAAATAATTAATTTATTATTTATTTATTTTTAATATTAATTTCTGCTTTTCGATTTTTTTGGCGGCAGCTTGTTTTTACCATCGCCGGCTTAACTTAATAGCTTTAACCACTTAACTCCGAATTCTTTTGCCAATTTATGACAAAACAATAAACATATGTAGAAAAGTCTTAATTTTGTATGACTTTTTTACACACAGGCCAACAACAATTTTTTAAAACTGTTTTAAAATATTATGACATTACGATAATTGTGTTTTTACGCATAGTCTAGCAACAGATTGGATTGGAACAGTGGGCATCGTACCTTGGTTATAAACTGAAACAGTTTTGTCGTGTTTATTGTATTTTTTGTTGATCGGTGTAGCGAAGCGCACCGGGAATATGTACACTCAAAATATTATGTAAGTTAAAATAACTGAAAATGCAATTTAAAATAAATGAAAACTCAGTTAAAAACCAGTCTACTCATTATTCATTTAAATCAAATTAAATGTTTTGTTAATTTTAAATTTTAAATATTTTAAATACTCAAAAATTAATTGATAAAATCCGTAAAAACAACTGTTTTTTCTTTTATTTTAACAACATAAAAATTAATTGAATATTCAGTAAAAGTAAATGATATTTCCGTTGATTTTGTTTTTTTAACTGTAATAAAATGAAACTTAAAATTCCGTAAAAATAAACGATTCCTTCCGTTGTTTCTGTTTTAACTGCAAAAAAAGTAAACTACAAATTTCGTAAAAATAAACGATATTTCCTTTATTTTTACTGTTTTTTATTTTACATTAAAATTAATACTATATAATCTATATAATATTTTATCAAAGATAAAAGAAATTTTTACCAGCATACATTATCAACTTAAGAACCGAAAACCACAATCAGAAGGTTAACTAAAAAGAAGAAATGATTTAAAATAATAAAAAATTGATAAATTGTAAACCACTTACCTTTCTCTTGAAGTACCGAACCAAATGGTAAGGATTTAAGAGGTTTTTAAAATACATACATATGTATACCTAAAGGGAATAACTGAGAAGGTATAATTAGCCTATAATACAGGACTATTGCAAAAACAAGAGTTTAAACAGTTGCCAAGAATAACAAAAACAAAAATATACTTAGTTTTCCCACCATAAGGATTGCCAAGCCTCAATAAAATTGGCAACCCTACACTTAAAATCACAATTGGACTGGAAGATTGATTAATTTTGTTTTTGTTATTTTTGACATAGCTATTACCCTATGGTACTTGAATTACCAGATATATGACTGCGGTCGGGAGCACTAAATGTTTACTTTACACGTTTTTTAAATATACATATGATTATTTCAAACAAATATTGTTATTTTATTTTTTTTTTCGAAAACTGTCAAATGTTTTAACATACATACTTAGTTTTATTATTTTTGGTATAACCGAATTTTCAACTTAAAATAAATGGAAAAATTAACTGTAATGGAAAATCAGTATTTATATTCAGTTTTTTTTAGAAATGAATGTTGAAATCAGTAGAAAAATAAAATGCTTTGAATTTTAAATGTTTATTCAGTTAAAAATAACTGTACGGATTACTTTTTAAATAAACTACAATCAGTTACGGTAAAAATATTCTGAGTGTAGTTTCCAATAAAAACTGGAACCTAAATAAAAATTATTACACTGGTGCATGCCTTATAGATTTTGAAAAAGCATTTGACAATATTTGTTTCTCCGCCTTGATGTTTTACTCTTGCATGAAACGCTGAATAATAAGAAGTTCGTTGTATGTAATAAAAACAAAATTAGTTCTATAATATTCACAATGAAAAATAGTCTACCGTAAGGAAGCGTTCACACGCCTAGACTAGACAACATTGGAAATATAATAGCTTTTGCAGGCGACAAAAGAATATATCAATCAGATATTAGTGTCGAAAAAACTTAATATAAACTTGCAAAAAATTTATAATGAAGTTGAAATATATGCCTCAGTCTGGAATATGAAAATCAACATCCAGAAATGTTAATCTATTTTGTTTCGCTCACTAGGTAAGAAATGCAATTATAATACTAGAAATAACTGCAAACAGTTCGAAATTAAATCTTATTTGAATAATAAAAAAATACTAACCAAAGATGTTGCTAAGTATGTTTACGTATGAAAAATGGTGACTTTCCACCCCTGTTTGATGATTGAAAGTAGTGCCAAAGTTTTTGGAATTTTCTGACGTCTATCACCACTTGCTTTTTATTCATCATCCTTGGTTTTATACTTTTTCTATCGTAGTGGAAGTCGCGCCTTTAAAGTTAATTAATTATTTGTATTTTTCGAATAATAATTTGCGCCATATCGTTGGCCGTAATTTTCTAATTCTTTTGGATTTTTTTTACCATATCGTTGGCATTAGTTTTAAACTGAAATTGCTCAAGTTCGTTTTTTGACCGGAACAAAATCGTTGTAGTTCGCGCCCATTGAAAATTTGTAATTTCATAGATTATAAATTGTATTGTAATTTTTTTAATATTGCTTTAGTTTAAATAAACTAAAGGAAAGTAAATTTGTAACTTCGCCTTTTTTTGTATTGGAAAACATTAAACTTTTTGTGTTTATTTTTTATTACTAGTGCTTGTGTTCCTTTATGGTGAAGACAGCTGTCTAGAAGCTATCCTCATCATCCCCATATTTTTAAAGAACTTAGGTGTTTATTTGGCTGCATGCAAAATGACTCTTTGAAAAATCGCTCAAAAGCATAAATGAAAAATAGCTCAAAAATTTTGTTTATAACAGTTATAAGAATTATTTTCAGATGGAAACTCTTAAACCTTGTTAAAATCTCAACCACACATTTAGTCAGTACTTTTCATTTTGCTGATGGGTCAGAAATAACAGTGTCTAACAATTTATCTCTTTTAATATAAGTGATGTTGTTTTGGTTTTATCATTAATTAGATCGATTTGAAAATCCCAGAAGATAATATTCTATAAATAACGAAATATTGAAAAATAAAGAAATATTTACATAAAAAAGAATTGACCTTGTAGATGGATGAAAAAGATTAAATTTTGTGTTCTGATTAAAAAATATTTTTTAAGTAAAAACAGGACCCCAAGAATAGATAAATTCTATGGGAATTCTGTTTACCAATTTCAGTTGTGAAAAGATAGTTTACTGAGTTCAGATAAGGTCGAACAGCTTACATGGCTCCAAATATTCCGGTCGCCCAAAATAAGTCGTCATGCCAGAAATAGTCGACAACCAACCAAGTAATACACCACTCCCTTCATCAATATAGAACAATGATCAGACTAAAAGAAATTTATAGGGAAAGCGTATTGTGTTTTGCAGAGTTATAGCAGCAGCCCACTATAACACTTCTCCTAATGTGATCATGTGTTCCAATATCTCCTTAATCCACTTGCTATAATTTTTATACTTTTTTACCAAATTACAGACATTTTTCATTTATTAAATGTAATAATTTTTGCAAAAAAACCGACTTCAAAACAGATAGAAGGGTACCAATTATAAACTAAAAATGTAAGAAGTAATCTGTAAGAATTAGATTTAAACCAAATAATAGATGCTCCAAAATTAGCGGAAAAAAGTAAAGACTATGTGAATGTCAAGTATCTACCTATTGCTGTTCAAAATTTAAGCTATTTTCATCAGCATCCGTATTTTATGGGGACACCATTCAAGCCTCTGTTTATAATGGTTTCAAAGATAGGGTCACCAAGATCAAATAACATCACCTATTCGGACACCCTTTAATTTACAGTTTAAATTAAAGACCTGTTGTTATAGAGGACTTGGCCACACAGATTCTTTGTAAATTTCAACTATCTGTCTATAACGGTTAAAAAGTTTAACCATATATATCAAATTACATGAACTATTGGGACACCCTTTACATTATAATTCCAAATATTTATACTTGTTATCATACCAGAGAAAGTAGTGGATATTCTGCCTAATTTTCAAGTGTTTGTGTTTAACGTTTCAAAAGATAGGGCCATATAGATCAAATTACATAATTTATGGGGACACCCTTTAGTTTATAAATTCAAATTGTATACTTGCTATGGTGGACTTTGCAATACAGGTTCCTTGTAAATTTTAGCTGTCTGTCTATAACAGTTCAAAAGTTTGGCCACATACATAGAATTACATTAACTATTGGAACCCCCTTTTATTTCCAAATTCAAATTTTATACTTTTTGTTATAGCGGACTTAGCAATACAGGTTCTTTGTAAATTTCAGCGGTCTGTGTACAACTGTTCAAAAGTATGGCCATATACATCAAATTAAATGAACTATTGGAGCACCCTTTAAAATTTTGAATATTTATACATTTTATTATAATGGTCAGAGTAATCAACATTCTGCAAAATTTTCAAGGTTTTGCCTATAACGGTTCAAAAGATAGGCTCAAATAGGTCAAATTACGTCACCTATGGGGACACCCTTTAAATTTATTTTTTTTATTAATTTCTGATGTTGGCAGCTATAGCGACACGCAATTTTTTAAAATTTTAATTTGGTGCCCTTTACGGTTCTTAATACACGTAGAAAACATGTATGTTGTATGGGGACACCCTTTAATTTTTAATAACTTTTAATAAAACTGATTTTAAAATGGGACCAACCTAAAAGCAAAACCTTTCAAATAAAGAAATGGCTGAGTTCTGCGGTTACATACATAAAAAAAACATTCAGACGAATAGATAACCTCCTTCTTTTTTGAAGTCAGTTAAAAATAAGCAAATCGTATCTGTTTGTAATATTTTAACCAAATTTCTCGAGAATTATCAGATAAAAAATATCAAATAGATAAACCCTTTATTTTTATATAACTTAACAAACAAACAAAACAAAATTAATTACATAACTATGATGCGCGCTGATAGTGACAGATTTTGTATCACACATTTTATATGAGTTATCTATTGGAAAGATTACTAAACCATACAACATAGTCTTTGCATAGTTTTAGTTTAACACAATTATTATTGTTATAACTTCAACCAAAATATTTTGTAAGTTAAAATAACTGAAAATATACTATGTCCGTTAGAGCATCAAGTATAAAATTATTTGATTTGAGTACTATTTCTTACAAATTACTTTCTTTAATATTTTTAGTTTAGAATTGATGCACATATATTTGTGTTGTAGTCGGTTTTTTTGGCATCAATTATTGTACTTAAAGAGCGGAAAAATTAATACAAAGTTAAACGCTTTAACATCAACAAAGTACAATACAACAATATGGTATTTGCATACATCATCCCTTTATTCCCCTGTTGAGTTTTTATTCTCTTGCTAATATTTGCTTTTAATTACATTATTTTACTGCTTGCAAAATGCAGGAAATTTTGAATCAAACAGTTCACAATAGAGATGACTGGTATTTTAAGGTTTCTATATGGACGCAAAGAAAAAACATGGTTGAGGTAACCATAATCTAAGAGCAACACATTATGGTTAAATTATATAGTTGTAGTGAAATATTATTGACCATTACTATATTATGGTTAAATTAACGGTTATAGTATGGTCAAAAAAAATATGAAATGTCATACGAAATGGATATGCCAGTTTTTTTTGTTTTAAAATACAAAATTATTTATTATTTTTTTACAGATTTACTATAAAATACAGATGATTTTATTAATACATACATAAATAAATTTAATGAGCATTTTTCCTCTTCAAAGCCATGTTTCAAGAAAAGGATAAGGGCGTGAACACTTTGGCCATCGATTTCACGGCATTCGCTCATGGCCCATACCATCGCAGTTCATGGATTTACCAGTAAAGAATTTTTAATCCATAAAACGGCTCAAGATTTCTGTCATTACTTTGTTCATGTTATTCTTGAAGAAGACATCAATTTAATCGGGGGATCTCTTTTCCAATTCAGCCAACACCTTCTTCTTCTTTCAAGTACAAAGTGAAACCTTTGTTATCTCCGAAAGCAAAGCGTTCTTTTAATCAGTGATAGAGATCAACTTCAACGACGGTCTCAACTGTTGAATCTGTACCCTTGTCAGCTTCTTCAGCATAGGGATTTAAATCTTCAATTTCAATGTCACCTCGCAAATTATATCATTGACCAATTTCATTTTGTAAATATCTGCAAATTTTTCGTCATCAGTTATGATAGGGATATGATTGATGATATCGAGATTTTATTACTTTTTGTGGTTTAAAAATAAAAAATAATTATAGTCTCACACCGAGAGAACACGAATTACGGAAATCCAGAGAAGATGGTTGCCATGGGCTCAATTCAACAGCGAAAAAGAAATAATAAAATATTTCCTTTTAAATTAAATTTATATACATTTTTTATTATTTTTTTTTTAAGCACAAACCAATAAACTCCGCTGACATAAACAAACAAACAAATAATTTTGAATTTTTTTGTACGTTTATCGGGACCAAAGTAATGTTACAAACAACTAAAATTTGTTCATCGCAACCATATATTGTTACCAAGAACATAATGTGATTCCTGTGACCATACCATCACTATGGCTTTTATTCGCGTGCGTACGCCTCAATGAATAAGCTGATATTGGAGGTTGGGTCAACGTTTACTAGGTAATTTGTCAGGGATTTTCGAGATTCCAGTGGATCTCTTAGCCGTTTCGTGCAGTTTTTACGTATGTTTTTAAGTTGATGATATCCGCATGTTTTCTACCCTTTAAATTCTTCTTTTATCAGTCAAGTGCTTTTCGACATCTGAACACAAAGAAAAAACATGGTTATGGTATGGTCAAAAGAATCACATTATGTTCTCTGTAAAAATGTATGGTTGCGATGAACAAATTTAAGTTGTTTCTAACTTTACTTTGGTCACGACAAACAAGTTTTGGTTAACATTTTATTTTTAAATGGTTACTACACCCAAAAATTCAATATGGTTGCTTTTTATTCTACAAATTTTAATAAACTTTGAACCACAACCAAACTTTTATAAATATTTAAAAATAATATATTTAAATGTAACCAAAAATTGTTTGTCTTTCATCATCGGCTTTGACAACAGAAAAAAAAATTTCCTTAAAAAAAATATAAGTAAAAAATGTAAAAATTTATTTTTGGAACATTGTATACATATGTACATACATACATATATAAATATTTAATTAATCTTTACAATATAAAGTAAGTATTTTGCTAATTTACGTATCAATGAAATCTCGCTTTAGATTGCAAGTTCTTATTATACAAGTCAATTCTAAAATCAAATTTCGTGTTATAGCATTCAATTATGGGGCACTGCCTTAGCTGGCAATGTATAAAAAATACCAAGGCGCCAAAATAGGATTCTTCGTATGATTACATCTGCTCCTTGGTATATAAAAGACTCGAACATCCACAAAGATCTAAACCCGTCATCAGTTAAAGCAGAGGAAGGCAAGGAAGCTTGAAACTCATCCGAATCCGCTGGCCTATAACATACTTACTTTATAATAAATGAACCTGGTTACATTCGACTAAGAAGGAGGGACACCTCTTCTCTTATCCGTACATTTGTGGGATGACCAGCAAATAACAGTAATCGTGAAACATATACATTTTTTTGTCTAGCACTGGCTGGACTTAGCAAGTATATTTATTTTTTTAGACTTAATTCATTTGCCCATCCCTAGTTAAATCTTTCATAGCTTCTACATATATTAAATTTTCAAAATTTTTTATGCTGTCAAACATTCGTTATTAGATTATTTCCTTTATTATTTAAATGTGATTTGTAGTTTACAATGAAATTTACAATTAACAAAAAATAATCTATATTAAATTAATACTGTTGAGATATAATTTACCATTTGAAATTTTATAAATATAATATGAAAAGATATTCTCTTTGTAATTTAATTTTACAATCAGTAAATTTCAGTAGAAATTTCATACAAAAGGACCACAAATATTATCAAAAATATTTTCTATGTATTTATATAGATGTTTATTGCACAACCATATGAATATAAACAAATACTAATAAAATTGAAAATATGCTCTCAGGAATTTAAACAATAAACACACAAAACAGAAAAAAACTAAACCATTAAAAATTAAATTATTTCAAAATAAAACAAGATATAAATACAGTTATTCATTAAGGTATTCATTTTGTTATTTAATTATTTATGTTCATTTATGCAACAGTTTGTTCTTAGTTAAAATGCCCTAATACTAGTGGAAGCTATTAAGTTGTTACAGAATCACGGGAGGGACAACGGGTAGTTTATATTAATTATATACATTTTAATATAGTGGGAATATCGAAGCAGACTACTTCCATAATGGGTCCCTTTTCAACCCCTTTCCGTCAGCTATGATTATAGGCAACCGAAATATAATTTATGGCAACCTACCTCCATTGAGTCACGTGCTACAGCCAGCATTTAATCTTGACTTTAGTGAATTGCGACTGTCGGCTGGTAATTGCCGCCCTTCTTTCTCAAGGCGGAGTTCACTTGACACCCTAATTTTGTGAACGCTCTACAAGTCATAACTTTTGTGTATAGAGATCAGAAGATAAATAGTTTTGGACAAAAAATTAATTTTTTTAATTCGTATATATGTACTTTGAACTTTTAAAATCAAATGTCGTTCGTTGGTAATTGCATCACTTAAGAACGGCTGCACCGATTTGGCCAGTTTTCTTCATCAAAAGCCAACTTGGGTTTTTACGGGAATAAAAATTTCTTTTTCGCTGTTGAATAGAGCGCGTGGCAACCATCTTCTCTGGATACCCACAATTCGATCCTCTTGGTGTGAGACTGTAATTTATTTTTAATTTTTAGACCAGAAAATATAATAAAACCTTGGTTGTATAATATAAAACGAAAATAGAGTTTACAAGTGTAAAACAATTTCAAAAAAGATCTATCTCCTATGAAATATGCAGGCATGTCACAAATTCCGTTCGGAATTGAAATGATTCCGTAGTTACCATTCCCATCGGAATGGTTTAAGCTGCTATAGATTCCGTTCGGTTTTATTAAATCGAAAAAAATACAAAACCAATTTTAATGTGGCATCATAAGAATGAATGTAGCAAAACAATAACCCATGCTTCAGAGCTATATTTCGTTTGAAAGTGGAAAGATTTCGTATTTTGCTTCTATAGAAAACGTAAAACGAAAAAATTTTTCGGAATAAAACCACTTTCAATTTGCTATGTGGAATTGATATTTTAAGCAATTTATAGCCGTTTAAACTATTCAGAACATATTTGTATTAGTAATGGATATTATTCTGGACCATACCTTAACACTTTACGGCGCACAGTGGTCAAAAATCTATAACTTTGTTCTTTAAGTTTTGCTATGAAAAATTCGACAATAAGAACGAATGTTATGGAGGGTTTAAAATACATTTTAATTTTTATTTGAATTTTTTTATGAAGGAAAAATGATAAACCGTGCTAAGAAGGTTTTGTAAGTCTTAAAAATCAGTTATCCTTGTAACTAATACTTAGTAAAAAAAAATTTTAAACTTAAATTTTTCCAGAAAACTCTACACTTTGGCCCTCGCACTGTATTACATACTTTGAGAAGGGGGCCAAAAGTATGACTTTTATGGTTACAGATTTCAAAGTTATATTACTCTATAGAAAGCAAATACTAGAGTACCTCCGGAGCCAAAATATTACTGGTCTATTTCAACATTATCACACTTTCTCTGTATCTTGTTAAAAGGACCAGACAGATCTGTGGACATATCGGGTAAAATATATAACTAATATTTAAAAGTATTTTTATTTAGCACACAATTATTTTTGATGCGATTTTTATATTTATTACTCTAATATTGAGTCACATGTTGTTTTTATTGGCAGGGTCCGCCAAAATAAAAGGCCTCAACACCCAAGAAGACTATTTGATAAAAACTTTTTGTCTTTAGATTTGTATAAAAAGACTGAAATACTTCAAAAAGCAACGTTACAAAGCTGTGCAGAAAATAATTGTTTTTTTAAAACTTGTGCATTCATGAATTTGTGCAGAAAATATTGGACCTTGGGTCAGAAAAATGGTTTTGGTACCCACGGTCGCAAACCGGCGTATATATAATGAGGTATAGGAGTGTAGGGGAGGTTCGGACTACACACTGGTGAAAAATGTATTTCTTGAATTTTTATTATCTTTCGAAGCATCTAGTTTTGTTTTGTCACACTCGTTCTTACGTTGCAATATGTAATACATAAAAAGTGGTTTTGTATTTTCGATTTACTAAAACAGAACGGAATCTATAGAAGCTAAAACCATTCCGATCGAAATGGCTGATAATGTAAAATTTCTCATATTCTATTTCTTTGATAAGTTTGTTTAAATAGAAAATTAACAATTGAAACTACCGGTATGTAGCTGCGTAGAAAATGCATTCTGCTTTGCTGGTATTTAATTTTTCTTTATCTCTTTATAATTAAGAACTTAAGCCTAAATAATTAATTTATTATTTATTTATTTTTAATATTAATTTCTGCTTTTCGATTTTTTTGGCGGCAGCTTGTTTTTACCATCGCCGGCTTAACTTAATAGCTTTAACCACTTAACTCCGAATTCTTTTGCCAATTTATGACAAAACAATAAACATATGTAGAAAAGTCTTAATTTTGTATGACTTTTTTACACACAGGCCAACAACAATTTTTTAAAACTGTTTTAAAATATTATGACATTACGATAATTGTGTTTTTACGCATAGTCTAGCAACAGATTGGATTGGAACAGTGGGCATCGTACCTTGGTTATAAACTGAAACAGTTTTGTCGTGTTTATTGTATTTTTTGTTGATCGGTGTAGCGAAGCGCACCGGGAATATGTACACTCAAAATATTATGTAAGTTAAAATAACTGAAAATGCAATTTAAAATAAATGAAAACTCAGTTAAAAACCAGTCTACTCATTATTCATTTAAATCAAATTAAATGTTTTGTTAATTTTAAATTTTAAATATTTTAAATACTCAAAAATTAATTGATAAAATCCGTAAAAACAACTGTTTTTTCTTTTATTTTAACAACATAAAAATTAATTGAATATTCAGTAAAAGTAAATGATATTTCCGTTGATTTTGTTTTTTTAACTGTAATAAAATGAAACTTAAAATTCCGTAAAAATAAACGATTCCTTCCGTTGTTTCTGTTTTAACTGCAAAAAAAGTAAACTACAAATTTCGTAAAAATAAACGATATTTCCTTTATTTTTACTGTTTTTTATTTTACATTAAAATTAATACTATATAATCTATATAATATTTTATCAAAGATAAAAGAAATTTTTACCAGCATACATTATCAACTTAAGAACCGAAAACCACAATCAGAAGGTTAACTAAAAAGAAGAAATGATTTAAAATAATAAAAAATTGATAAATTGTAAACCACTTACCTTTCTCTTGAAGTACCGAACCAAATGGTAAGGATTTAAGAGGTTTTTAAAATACATACATATGTATACCTAAAGGGAATAACTGAGAAGGTATAATTAGCCTATAATACAGGACTATTGCAAAAACAAGAGTTTAAACAGTTGCCAAGAATAACAAAAACAAAAATATACTTAGTTTTCCCACCATAAGGATTGCCAAGCCTCAATAAAATTGGCAACCCTACACTTAAAATCACAATTGGACTGGAAGATTGATTAATTTTGTTTTTGTTATTTTTGACATAGCTATTACCCTATGGTACTTGAATTACCAGATATATGACTGCGGTCGGGAGCACTAAATGTTTACTTTACACGTTTTTTAAATATACATATGATTATTTCAAACAAATATTGTTATTTTATTTTTTTTTTCGAAAACTGTCAAATGTTTTAACATACATACTTAGTTTTATTATTTTTGGTATAACCGAATTTTCAACTTAAAATAAATGGAAAAATTAACTGTAATGGAAAATCAGTATTTATATTCAGTTTTTTTTAGAAATGAATGTTGAAATCAGTAGAAAAATAAAATGCTTTGAATTTTAAATGTTTATTCAGTTAAAAATAACTGTACGGATTACTTTTTAAATAAACTACAATCAGTTACGGTAAAAATATTCTGAGTGTAGTTTCCAATAAAAACTGGAACCTAAATAAAAATTATTACACTGGTGCATGCCTTATAGATTTTGAAAAAGCATTTGACAATATTTGTTTCTCCGCCTTGATGTTTTACTCTTGCATGAAACGCTGAATAATAAGAAGTTCGTTGTATGTAATAAAAACAAAATTAGTTCTATAATATTCACAATGAAAAATAGTCTACCGTAAGGAAGCGTTCACACGCCTAGACTAGACAACATTGGAAATATAATAGCTTTTGCAGGCGACAAAAGAATATATCAATCAGATATTAGTGTCGAAAAAACTTAATATAAACTTGCAAAAAATTTATAATGAAGTTGAAATATATGCCTCAGTCTGGAATATGAAAATCAACATCCAGAAATGTTAATCTATTTTGTTTCGCTCACTAGGTAAGAAATGCAATTATAATACTAGAAATAACTGCAAACAGTTCGAAATTAAATCTTATTTGAATAATAAAAAAATACTAACCAAAGATGTTGCTAAGTATGTTTACGTATGAAAAATGGTGACTTTCCACCCCTGTTTGATGATTGAAAGTAGTGCCAAAGTTTTTGGAATTTTCTGACGTCTATCACCACTTGCTTTTTATTCATCATCCTTGGTTTTATACTTTTTCTATCGTAGTGGAAGTCGCGCCTTTAAAGTTAATTAATTATTTGTATTTTTCGAATAATAATTTGCGCCATATCGTTGGCCGTAATTTTCTAATTCTTTTGGATTTTTTTTACCATATCGTTGGCATTAGTTTTAAACTGAAATTGCTCAAGTTCGTTTTTTGACCGGAACAAAATCGTTGTAGTTCGCGCCCATTGAAAATTTGTAATTTCATAGATTATAAATTGTATTGTAATTTTTTTAATATTGCTTTAGTTTAAATAAACTAAAGGAAAGTAAATTTGTAACTTCGCCTTTTTTTGTATTGGAAAACATTAAACTTTTTGTGTTTATTTTTTATTACTAGTGCTTGTGTTCCTTTATGGTGAAGACAGCTGTCTAGAAGCTATCCTCATCATCCCCATATTTTTAAAGAACTTAGGTGTTTATTTGGCTGCATGCAAAATGACTCTTTGAAAAATCGCTCAAAAGCATAAATGAAAAATAGCTCAAAAATTTTGTTTATAACAGTTATAAGAATTATTTTCAGATGGAAACTCTTAAACCTTGTTAAAATCTCAACCACACATTTAGTCAGTACTTTTCATTTTGCTGATGGGTCAGAAATAACAGTGTCTAACAATTTATCTCTTTTAATATAAGTGATGTTGTTTTGGTTTTATCATTAATTAGATCGATTTGAAAATCCCAGAAGATAATATTCTATAAATAACGAAATATTGAAAAATAAAGAAATATTTACATAAAAAAGAATTGACCTTGTAGATGGATGAAAAAGATTAAATTTTGTGTTCTGATTAAAAAATATTTTTTAAGTAAAAACAGGACCCCAAGAATAGATAAATTCTATGGGAATTCTGTTTACCAATTTCAGTTGTGAAAAGATAGTTTACTGAGTTCAGATAAGGTCGAACAGCTTACATGGCTCCAAATATTCCGGTCGCCCAAAATAAGTCGTCATGCCAGAAATAGTCGACAACCAACCAAGTAATACACCACTCCCTTCATCAATATAGAACAATGATCAGACTAAAAGAAATTTATAGGGAAAGCGTATTGTGTTTTGCAGAGTTATAGCAGCAGCCCACTATAACACTTCTCCTAATGTGATCATGTGTTCCAATATCTCCTTAATCCACTTGCTATAATTTTTATACTTTTTTACCAAATTACAGACATTTTTCATTTATTAAATGTAATAATTTTTGCAAAAAAACCGACTTCAAAACAGATAGAAGGGTACCAATTATAAACTAAAAATGTAAGAAGTAATCTGTAAGAATTAGATTTAAACCAAATAATAGATGCTCCAAAATTAGCGGAAAAAAGTAAAGACTATGTGAATGTCAAGTATCTACCTATTGCTGTTCAAAATTTAAGCTATTTTCATCAGCATCCGTATTTTATGGGGACACCATTCAAGCCTCTGTTTATAATGGTTTCAAAGATAGGGTCACCAAGATCAAATAACATCACCTATTCGGACACCCTTTAATTTACAGTTTAAATTAAAGACCTGTTGTTATAGAGGACTTGGCCACACAGATTCTTTGTAAATTTCAACTATCTGTCTATAACGGTTAAAAAGTTTAACCATATATATCAAATTACATGAACTATTGGGACACCCTTTACATTATAATTCCAAATATTTATACTTGTTATCATACCAGAGAAAGTAGTGGATATTCTGCCTAATTTTCAAGTGTTTGTGTTTAACGTTTCAAAAGATAGGGCCATATAGATCAAATTACATAATTTATGGGGACACCCTTTAGTTTATAAATTCAAATTGTATACTTGCTATGGTGGACTTTGCAATACAGGTTCCTTGTAAATTTTAGCTGTCTGTCTATAACAGTTCAAAAGTTTGGCCACATACATAGAATTACATTAACTATTGGAACCCCCTTTTATTTCCAAATTCAAATTTTATACTTTTTGTTATAGCGGACTTAGCAATACAGGTTCTTTGTAAATTTCAGCGGTCTGTGTACAACTGTTCAAAAGTATGGCCATATACATCAAATTAAATGAACTATTGGAGCACCCTTTAAAATTTTGAATATTTATACATTTTATTATAATGGTCAGAGTAATCAACATTCTGCAAAATTTTCAAGGTTTTGCCTATAACGGTTCAAAAGATAGGCTCAAATAGGTCAAATTACGTCACCTATGGGGACACCCTTTAAATTTATTTTTTTTATTAATTTCTGATGTTGGCAGCTATAGCGACACGCAATTTTTTAAAATTTTAATTTGGTGCCCTTTACGGTTCTTAATACACGTAGAAAACATGTATGTTGTATGGGGACACCCTTTAATTTTTAATAACTTTTAATAAAACTGATTTTAAAATGGGACCAACCTAAAAGCAAAACCTTTCAAATAAAGAAATGGCTGAGTTCTGCGGTTACATACATAAAAAAAACATTCAGACGAATAGATAACCTCCTTCTTTTTTGAAGTCAGTTAAAAATAAGCAAATCGTATCTGTTTGTAATATTTTAACCAAATTTCTCGAGAATTATCAGATAAAAAATATCAAATAGATAAACCCTTTATTTTTATATAACTTAACAAACAAACAAAACAAAATTAATTACATAACTATGATGCGCGCTGATAGTGACAGATTTTGTATCACACATTTTATATGAGTTATCTATTGGAAAGATTACTAAACCATACAACATAGTCTTTGCATAGTTTTAGTTTAACACAATTATTATTGTTATAACTTCAACCAAAATATTTTGTAAGTTAAAATAACTGAAAATGCAATTTAAAATAAATGAAAACTCAGTTAAAAACCGGTCTACTCATTATTCTTTTAAATCAAATGAAATGTTTTGTTAATTTTAAATACTCAAAAATTAACTGATAAAATCCGTAAAAACAACTGTTTTTTCTTTTATTTTAACAACATAAAATTTAACTGAATATTCAGTAAGAGTCAATGATATTTCCGTTGATTTTGTTTTTTTAACTGTAATAAAATTAAACTTGAAATTCAGTAAAAATAAACGATTATTCCGTTGTTTCAGTTTTTTAACTTAAACAAAAATAAACTACAAATTTCGCAAAAATAAACGATATTTTCTTTATTTTTACTATTTTTTATTTTACATAAAAATAAATTAATACAAATGTCTTAATCTTAAAGATATAATTTTTTAACAAAGATACATAAATACATTTTAAGCAATTATATATGAATATGTATTTTATAAGATAAGATATTTTTACCACCATTCATCATCAACTAAAGAACCGAAAATCACAATCAAGAGGTTAATTAAAAAATGGAATATAAAAGATATGCATCAGATAATTAAAAAATTGATGAATTATAAACCACTTACCTATCTCTTGAAGTACCGAAGCGAATTGTAAGGATTTTTAAGAGGGTTTTAAAATGCATATAACTAAATAATAATAATTAAGCAGGTATAATTAAAAATACAATGCAGTTTCAAAAATCTTAGCTTTCACTGAAAAAACAGTTATGCATAGAGAAACATCTTAAAAATGTTTTGCAACAAGTAAAGAAGAGTTCGAAGTTCTACCTCCAGGAAAGAGAAAAATACATGACGTTATTTTAAGTATATCCCTGAATACTATAGCCTCTAATACAGGACTATTCCAAAAGGCATAAGAATGGAATCTAGTAGAAAATAGTTGACTTGACTTGTCACTGATATTAAAGCGAGAGTTTTTTTTATGAATCATGTAGAAAATAATCAGAAGAACATCAGAGTCGAAACGTTCCAAATTCTGTGACCGACATTATAAAGGAAAATGATACTAGATTAGTGTTAACAAAAAACGAATGTTGGGAGTAAAACAAATAAACTAAAAGTAACTTTCATTGCTAACCGAAGGTTGGCTGAAGGAACAACAACATACATATAAGGTGGTAAATATTAAAAAGTAAAAATATTCAACAAGAGGGAAGCTTAAGGTAGTGGTAGACTTCGTTCTCACCAACTGACGATTGATAATTGAATACAAGTTTTCTCGCATTCCTTTATCTGGGTTTGGTTGGTTAAATAGATGATGCTTACAACTAAACACTACCCTAAGTAGATTAGAGTGCTGATGACGGACGTGGCTGTCTAGAAAATGTGCATTCTGCTCGTGCTGGTCTAAAAATTAAATTTTCCCAATTTTTCTTTAATATTATCACCTAATTTGTAATTTAATTAATTCTTTCTTAGAGAGAATAAAAACGAATTTAAGCTTGATTATAAAATTTCATACAAAAAAATTATATTTGGAATCGTGTTATATACATTATTTATTTTTAATCACGCATGATTCCCTTGCAAATTTATCAAATAAATATTTTATGGGTATAAAATATTTATTTCCAAAAAACATAATAATCGAAATTGATTACTATGGGGAAAGCCTATCCAGATAGCTATTTCGCTAGTGCTCAACTAGCTCAGAAAAATTGGGAAAATCCACTGACGAGCTAGTTGAGCACTAGCGAAATAGCTATCTGGATAGGCTTTCCCCATAGTAATCAATTTCGATTATTATGTTTTTTGGAAATAAATATTTTATACTCATAAAATATTTATTTAATAAATTTGCAAAGGAATCATGCGTGATTAAAAATAAATAATGTATATACAATTTCATTGTATGTAATACATAAACAGTTCGACTAATAATAATTAAAATTTTAAAAAAAAAATGTTTACGATAATGGCAGAAGAAAAAAATTTACTGTTATTGGTATTCTAAGTTTTTAAAGTGTCATAAACGACAAAAGTCATTTAAGAAAAGACTGCCACAGGGAATGCAAAGTAAAGTCCCTGCTACCAACCATACTTTGGGTTTCAGAATTTGCAATTGACTTAACAATAGCAAATGGCAACTTTGTACCGATATTACATATTGAAATTGAAAAAAATATTTTTTTTGTTTCACCCTAATGTGTATGTATATTAGGGTGTCCCTTATAAGACAAAAAAATTTTTTTTTTCGAATTTCGAAACGCATACCCTATAATTTTTTTATATATAGAAAATTATACCTAAATATGAAATTTTACTCTTCTATCATGATTGTAACCCGTGGCGACTAAGGCAAGAAGTTTTACATAATACAGTAAATGAGAACAATGAAAAAATGAAAAGATGCATTAAGAATATTTTATTAAGAATATTTTAATATTCCAAATTATATGGGATAACTTCTTTTTAAAGTGTTTTTTCTGCAGTCTGGATACAGGTTTCTGTGTTCCTCAACACAGCGCAACAAAAACTGTTTTTGCTCTTCATCAGCAGTAATAAGTCCGTGAAAATCTTCCACAAGTTTGACTGCTCTTTCAGCAGCATCGTTTACCACTCGTAAAAGACTTACTTTTCGTTTGGCTTCCAGAAATGCAGCGTTGTTTATCCAAGACGCCACATTTGTGCGAAGAAAACTATCATCGATCTGTAATCTTGCAAGAAATACTTTGCTTTTACCTGATACAAAGCAATCAAGTGTTTTAGCTGGAATAAAGAAAGGTTGTAATAAAAGTTGTTATAAAAGCATTCAGTACTAATTTTTCAAAAAATATGATTTAACACAAAGATAACATTAAAAAAAAATAAATTTGACTCACCAAACAACGATCCTGACATTTCATCGCTGTTTGGAATATATCGTTTGTTAAAATCCGATATTTCCTCCCTGTTTAAGTTAACAACCATATTTGTTTTTGTTTTGTCATCCACTTCGTCATCAAAAAGTGATAAAATGACTGCCTCTTCACTTAAATACCATAAGTGCTTACAAAACTTACTTAGAGCAGCATTCGAAATTGTTTCGTCTATTTCATTATAGCCTTTGACAGCTTTCAAAAAACCCAAATCCTGTTTAGGTGCTTTTACAGCTTCTGTACACTCGAGCCATGGCTTTACGTAAATTATCGCAACAAATAAGCAAATGTCCTGCAGAGCACTTTTATCATTTGCATTTATGTTGATCTGGGACTGGAGCAAACATATTTTTAATGAATAAATGGCTCTGGCCATCCATCGTGCTTGGTGTAAGGCTCCGGGGGGCTTGATTTTTATTTTCTTTTCTGGATCGCCATTCAAAAACACAACGCAGAGTTCTACTAATTCACGATAATCTTCTCTTATAAAAGTTTTTTCCAATGCCGCTTTGTAATACCTTAAGATGGATAAAATTTGTTCATCAGGAATGTGCTTTCTAACGAAATCGATGCATGGTTCAATCTTATTCGAATCTATATTTTTCCAATTGTCTCTAGTTTTTTTAAAAAGTGGTATTTCTGGAGATCGAACATTTTGCTTAATTTTGGCTTCAAATACACTTTTAAGCACTAACTCATAAATATGATGACGACAAGCGAAAAGCACCAGGTCTCTGCCCAAACTTTTCTCCAAAAGAGCACAAGCGCCATTAAAACAGCCAATGTTCGTTGATGTTGTATCACAACAGATTATTTGCACCTTGTCAATGAGATTCCAGTCATATAGAGCTGTTCTAATAGCTGTTTCTTGGTGTTTACCAGACGAACTCTCCAATTTTGGTACTGCAAGAAGTTGTTCCTTGTCGCTATAAGAAATTATAATTGGCAACCTCTCCTCTTTGGAGCTTCTCACGTCTAAGCCGGGTAAAAGTTTGCCATCCCAATGGACGGTTATGATATCAGGTACGTTGTTCTTAAAGTCACTTTTTATAGTTTCTGCACGTGATTTTCTCATTTGTGTACGAATTCGCTGAATGGAAGATTTATTTATTGCAAAATCGTCGCATTTCAGATCCAATGCCTCTAGGATAGCCTGAATAATATAGACAGAATCTCTTATACTTAGCTGGCACCTGTCTAAAACTGCGACTACCTTTGGTGTTATCAGATTTTTTCTTCCTCTTTTTGAACTGTCGCTCTGCAAACTTGTGCTTGCCTCTGGCTGGATTTCGTCGTCGTGGGAATATTGTGAATCTTCCGTATCAGAATTTAATATTTCTTCCACGTCTAAAACTTGTCTGCATTCAGCATATGATGTAGAAGTCGATGCAACTTCCGAAAATTCTTGTTGCCTTAATTTTCTTGTTTCTTCGAGTAATAACCTTTTTCTAGATCTTTCCTCTTTGTCTGCCAAGTTTTTATCTATGCCAGCAAAGCAACCCGGTCTACCCGGCTCTCTCTGTACCTTCAAAAATGTTTTATCCTCTTCTATTTTGATAATTTGAAGGGCAGCAGCATGAGCAATATCAAATAGGTTATCAATATCACTTTCAAAATTACTTTCACGGGTCCTATAAATATCGAGACTTTTCTTACAATTTTTTTGCAACTTTTTCCAAAGTGTATATTTATCTAAAAGCTTCTTGACACAGTTCGGAATTGCCTTTGTAGGAATTCTTGCCTTCTCCCAAAAAATTACACATTCTCTAATTACTAGATTTGCACTTTCTCTAAGATCGAGCTTGACTTCGCGCATATTGTAAAAAAGCACAGCGAGAACTTGTCTATTAGATGGTAGTTTAGCACCATTAATTTGATGACAAGGCATTCCGATGAGAAAAATTTTTTGTTTTCCACTTCGTAATTCGACGGACATTTTTTTAGTTAAGGCACCGAACTTTATAAAACACACTATTGAAATTGAAAATTGCCACCGCAAACAATACATTAATTTGACAGTTGAGCAAAAAGGAGAATCACCTTTTTAGATAAACAAATATATATGAAAGCTTATTTTTTTGAAAGCAATGTAAACGATCGCAAGTCGCCACGGTTTACCATTCTTGTATCAATGTAAAATTTTTTCTGGTGGCTTCTTAGATTATTTAGAAACTTTTTAGCGGGTATGCGCAAAAAAAAATGACGTCCAAAAATAAGGGACACCCTAATGTATATGTTACTATTTATTTGTCATAAAGCAACTTTAAAAATATGGAACCAAGCAATGATGCAAAAACAAGATTTCAAACAGGAATGATAAAAACAAAATTATACGTAGTCTTCCCACCATAAGGGTTGCCAAGCCTCAATAAAATTGGCAACCCTACACTTAAAATCACAATTGGACTGGAAGATTGGCCTAATTTTGTTTCTATTATTTTTGACTCAGCTATTATCTTATGGTACTTGAATTACTTACCAGATAATATGGTACAGCGGTCGGGTGCACTAAATAATTATTTTACACATTTTTATCTAATTTATATACATACATACATACATATGTATGTATATGATTTTTTCAAACAAATATTGTTATTTTGATTTTTATTTTCTAAAACTGTCGAATAGCTTTAACAAACATACTAAGGCCCATTATTATAACTTGCCTTTAGCTAAAGTTAGGATTTTGTTGGAGCTATAAATAGTTTTTCGTTAAAGTAAGTAAGTAAGCTAAAAACCACTTTTAACTATCACGTACTATAAGGACAAGTTATAACAATGAGCATTATCCTCATTATTATAACGAAAAACTACTTATCGCTCCAACAAAATCCTAACTTTAGCTAAAGCCAAGTTATAATAATGGGCCTTAGTTTTATTATTTTCGATATAACCGAATTTTCAACTTAAAATAAATGAAAATATTAACTTGAACGGAAAATCAGTGTTTATATTCAATTTTTTTAGAAATGAATGTTGGAATCAGTAGAAAAATAAAATGCTTTGAATTTTAAATATTTATTAAGTCAAAAATAACTGTTCGGAATACTTTTTAAATAAACTACAATCAGTTACTGTTAAAATATTCTGAGTGTATGTCATACTGAGTTAATTTTTTGAATGGAAACAAATAAATAAATTAATTAGAGAAATTTGACTCGGTGTACGATCTTCATGATGTAAAAAAAAGATATGTATGGTTGAAATGATTCAATCGTTTCTGAAATCGAAGAAGGCAATTAAAAAAAGTGTGATAGATTTCAATTGCACAGAGTTGTAGGTTGAAAAATATGTTCAGATTTTGGAAAATTTAGTGCCCGTTTTAAATCCTTGAGCCGCACGGGCACAAATTTGTTAATAACAAATGTTATTATTCATTCCTCTATGATCAGCTTTTGGCTATTAATTCGACTCTTTCAAAGAAAAATAAATGAACGAAGGACTGACAAAACGTTTGCGTTACTTAAGTATTTAAAATGTGGTGAAATTGTTAATGTGCCAAAAAATGTTATAAAAGTTTTTTCCACACAATTGTTCAACAGATTATTAAAGCCACTCGAATCTGTAGAACCGTCAGCTAGCAGTTTTGTTGTTACCTTAATGGCACCAACTTTTAAAGAGAGACTTTCGCAACAAAAACAAGGAAAAAAATGTCCAGTGTTTTGTTAAATGAACTTAAAGTTCTAAAATCATATTTTGAGTATTATTGAAATACTTTTTCAGTATTTACATATAAATATTTGTTATATATTGTCACCTGAATTTTGTTTTTAAGTTTTATAAACTGTTAATACTAGTATTTAGTCGTTATTTGCGTTCTTTTTTATATTTTATTAAAACTATGAATTTTTCCCGGGAATCCAGGGAATTCCCGGTAATGCGGATATTTTTTTCCCATTTACCGGGAAATGAAAAAATCCGAGAAATCCCAAACCCTACTTTTGATTTACACAGAGTCCGTATTACTTTATGCGCAATAATAAAATTTTACATATAAAGTTAAAGGGTGTCCCCATGGGTGACTTAATATGACATATAAAGGGTGTTTTTTATAGAGGTATAGAACTTTAAGTTGGCATTACTTTTCAAGATGGCGATCGATTTAACAGCTGTTAAGTGATTTATTCTCAGTTTTGTTTGGCAATTCATCATAAATAGACTCACGCCTGAACAACGCTTGTAAATGGGCCCAAAACGAGATTACCGTTGTTCTCGATTTTCATAAGCGAATTTTGTTTAGCGATTAAACGCACTTCTGGTTGAATGGCTACGTCAACAAACAAAACTGCCGCATTTGGAGTGAAGGTAATCCTCAAGTGTATTTCGAAATACCGTTACATCCAGAAAAACTGACTGTTTGGTGCGCTTTATGTGCTGGTGGAATCATTGATCCGTACTTTTTCAAAAACGATGGTGACCAGAACGTTCAGTTAATGGTGATCGGTATAGAGCCATCATTACTAACTTTTTCTTTCCTGAATTGAATAACCATGATGTCCAGGGGATGTGGTTCAACAAGACGGCGTAAAATGTCACACAGCTCGTGCCACAATAGATTTATTGAAAGACACGTTTGGTGACCGCATAATTTCACGCTTTAGACCTGTGAATTGGCCTCCAAGATCTTGTGATTTAACAGCGTGGGGCTGTGTAAAGTCATTGGTCTATGCGGATAAACCACAAACGCTTGACCATTTGGAAGACAACATTCGCCGTGTTATTGCCGATATACGGCCACAAATATTGGAAAAAGTCATCGAAAATTGCACGTCCAGATTAGACTACATCCGCGCCAGCCGTGGCGGTCATATGCCAGAAATCATATTTTAAATGTAATGCCACAAGATTATCTTTCGGATAAATAAAATTCATGTCAATCGAATAATCCATCGTTGTTTTATTGCAACTTAAAGTTCTATACCTCTATAAAAAAAACGCCCTTTATATCCGGATATTATAGATATAGATAGAGAGGCACTTGAAAATTGAATAGTATGTGTACTATGACACAATATCCAAATTAGCTGGTGTCCCCATGAAAGACGTATTTTGCTGCATATAGCTTATCTTTTGAACCATAATAGGCAATACATACAATATACACACAATTTTACTTATATGCCTCAATAAAAGGTAAACAAAATATAAAATTGACAACTAATAAGTGACCCACAATATAGGTGATTTTGGCTTATTATATGGTTTGTATTTTGTTCTTTTCAAAAATAGTAAATATTTACTTAAGGTTTTATGCCTTTCTGTCGGCCAACCTTTGACTTTGTGAAATTTTTACAACCAAAACCTGGTAGAATTATTGGATTTCCAGCTTATTTTTTTTTCTAAATAAAATTGTTTTATATAAGTGTTTGTTGCTATTTATATGCCATAAAAATTAATGTTATCCTAACATGCAAAAAATGTAAGTTTCGTCTTATTGGCTTTTTGGCTATCTACCCACAATTAAAGTTATAATTAACATCATATATGATATTAGGTGTGATCCCGTACTAAACTTTGGGATCCCGCCGGATCTCAGTTATACCGAAAACTGTTCCCGTATTGCAAGATTGGGTAAAAGAGAGTAATTTTGAGAGAAGGTGTTCTTCTTCTTCTTGCACGAAACAACCCAAATTTTTTCTTCGGGTTGATTGTGTAAATGCAAAACAATCAGCTGTTTGAAAGTAAACAATAGAAAATTAAAAAATATACATATGTTCTTATGCTCACAAAAGTACATAAAAACTGTATTTAAAAGTTTTATCATAAAAGATTAATAAATTAAACTTCTAAATTATATTAGGAAATGCGAGTACAATCAAATAGTTGTGTTTTTAATTTTTACTATATACGAATCCGTACAAAACACTTTGACATAATGTTTCGGGATTTCGGGTTTTATGTTTTCCCGTACTTTCGGGCATTTTTGTCTCTAAGAGAATTTATTTTTGTTTTCTCTCATTTTACCGAACTTTTCCCAAAAAGTACGGAATCACACCTATTATTATGAGCTTGAATTTATAGAGCCTATTACCAGCTGCTTAATATCTAGTAGATGTAAATTTGTGTCTCCTTAGTATTGACATTGATACTAAAATCTGACTGAAAAAAAGAAGAGTTCGAATAGAGTGGCAATCACATATATCTCCTCAACTTAAAAGAAGAATACAAGAATTTATGAAAAAGCTAAGAGAGCTACAGGAATCCCGAAGAATTGAATTACTAGAAAAATACTGAAAAGGCCTTGACACTAGCCCGCAATCGGATTATTCATTATGCCGTGCAGCATAATAACTTATACCCTGTTATACACAAGCTTGCCTTGCATACCATATGTGGAAGTCGGGTAAGGAATAATTAAAATAGAGAAAGTGCGAGTCAAACTAACACACATAGGGTTCCGTACTATGTTCAGTACAACTTTGAAAGTACAAGTTATTAATTTGTTCACGTCTTATGGAGCACACTTTCAACGTCTCCTTTAGGAACACCCTTAAATATTTGGTTTAATTTGTTTACTTGTTATAGACGAAAAATTATACATACTTCGTGTAGATTTTTTTTAATTCCGGTTCAAAAATAAGGCTACATACATACATATGTACGCAAATCTATATAACTTGGTAAAACCTATTTTTTATTTTATATTACATTTTTATTGTTTATATTTTTTGCTATAACGGTAATAATTTTACACACTGTGTATAAATTTACGTTAAAAAAATTATATTCGCGAAAATTGTATCACTACCGGAACACCCTTTAAATTTTAGATATTGTTGTTATAGCAGGCATGGTAATACACTTAAATTTTCAGTAATTGTTATAGCTGCCTTCACAACACATCTTCTGTAAATTTTAAGAGTTCACCTATTACCGATCAAAAAACAAGGCCATATACTTGCATATCATGTCACTGTCGGAACACCCTTTAATTTTTATAATTTGTTCTGTGAAAATTTCAAGAGTCTAAATATTATGGTACAAACCTTAGGCCATGTACATGCAAATCAAGTCACTGTCGGAACACCCTTTAAATATACTGTTTGTTATAAAGGCCATAGTAATACGCCTTAGGTGAAAATTTAAAGAGTCTACTTCTTTTAATTCAAAACTAACAACAGGACGTGGATGCACTGAAGATAACTCTAAAGCTGCTTCAACTTTAATAATTTCTCCTGAAAGACCCTATGTTTGGCTTCTAGAAACCACTTTAAAGCTCATTTTTGAGATGGCGAAAAACAGAATCCGACCTTTCGGATTAATAAGTCGCGACTCCCAAAAAGTGCGTTTTTATTGTAGCCGCCAAATGTTATGAACAGGGGAATCAATTAATTTGTAAACAAAAAAAGTTCTTTCAACCCTATTGAGTAGTTTTAAAGAATAAAATGAACTTAAGCCTACCCTAACAATGCATTTGTGTGTGAACAATTTTTTTTATCGGTTTCCTTTAACTTTATCCGCTTTTAAGCACAAAAAACTAAATATAAAAAATACAACAAAAAACAGAATATTAAAATCAAAAATAAAAAAGGAAAAAATAAAATTTATAAAACAAACTCAAATAACAACAATAAGCAAAACATTCTTGGAGAGAAAAAATTCTTCGCCGGAAAAAGATCAAAAGCTGTATTTCTTTTTTAACCTGTTTCTCAAGGCAATGGAAGAAAAGTTTCTATTGTTTGAAAAACGAACTTTGTAGGAAAACTTTAACTTTTGCAACAACAACAAAGATGATGTTTACTTGCACAAATAAACTTCATGAAAACAGGTGACTGGTTGTTATCAGAAAGTGTTGATGTTGGTATTTCAAAGTATAAATAAACATGAATTTTATTTCTTTTTACGTTTCCTGTTTCTCTTGCAGTCAGTTAACAAGAATGTAGTGAAAATTTTTTAATGTTAAATAATGTTGACGCAGGCCACTATATACATAGTAGCAAAGGCAATACAGGTTTCTTTTTTATCTGTGTGGCTTTTTATATTGTCCACCAATTTTCAGAACTACAATTTATTCACTTAAACTTAAACAGATTCTATGTCAAAAAAACTAACGCTTTTTATTATTTCTTATTTGTTTTCGTCTTTACTCCCTACTGTCCAGTAGTTTTTCGTAATGCTGCAGTTGCCACAAGACTCTTATGTGCAAAAATTTAGCTGCAATTTCAAATAACAGTCTGCGGCTGATCAAGTTACAAACATAGCACATGTATAATGGATGGATTTTAAAAAAATTTTGTTAGGAGATACCTAACCCAATATATGATACTTTTTTCAGCAAAAATATCTTATTTCCAAGAGAAAGTGGAGAAAAAGAAGTGAAAGTACTCAGTTGAACTAAACGCCCAGCTACAAATTTTAATAAATTTGTCAAGTGAGAGCTAGACTCACACACGTAGGGTTCCGTACTATGTTTAGTACAACTTTAAAAATTAAAGTTGTTAATTTTTTCATGTCTTATGAGTCACCCTTTAATTTTAAAATTATAGTCGTAATCGCGAAAATTGCAACACTGTTGGAACACCCTTTAAATTTTATCAATTTTTGTTATAGCGGCTATGGTAATACACTATCTAAAAAAATATACATGCGCCTACCTATTGCGGTTCAAAAAATAAGGTAATATACGTAGAAAACATGTCACTGATGGAACACTGTTTAGATATTAGTAATTGTTACAGCGGCCGAAGCAACATCTACTGTAAACATTTAAAGAGTCTACATATTACGCTTCAAAAAATAAGGCTATTTACATACAAATCATGTCTCTGTCGGAGCACCCTTTAATTTTGTCATTTGCTATGGCGGCCATGGCAATTCTTTTTCTATGAATATATCAAGTTTAATATTACTATTAAAAAAATAAGTTACTATACGTAAAAAACATGTCACTGTCAGAACACCCTTTAATTTTTAGTAATTGTCATAACGGCCATGGCAACACATCTTCTATACAAATTGGAAGAGTATACCTATTACGGTTCAAAAAACATGTCGTTATACATGCATAAGACGTCACTGTTGGAAACCCCTTTAAAATATTATTGTTTTATAGGGGGTCATAGTAATACACCATTTGTGAAAATTTCAAGAATCTATCTATTATGGTTAAAAAATTAGTCAATGTTTATACAATATTTGTTATAGTGGCCATAGTAATACGCCTCCTTAAAAAACTTCAAGATTCTACCTATTATCGTTCAAACTTATGCCATATACATACAAATTACGTCACTAACGGAACACCCGTTATTTTTTAGGCTTAATATTGTATACTTGCTTATAATGCAAACATAGTCTAAGTCACTGCAAATTTGAAGTGGTTGCCTCCTATAGCTCAAGAAATAAATACATAAAGGCAAATAACAATTTTAAGAGTCTACCTATTATGTTTCAAAACTAAGGCTTTATGCATGCAAATCACACCACTATCGGAACACCCTTTAATTTTTAGGTTTATATTTTTACACCTGTTTATAAAGCGAACTAAGTTTTAATTACTGTTTGTAAATTTTTAGTGTATGCCTCGTACAGTTCAAGAAATAAACACATTTTTGAGAATAACACCTCTCTCTCGGAACACCCTATAAATTTTAATATTTGTAGCTATAGCGGCCACAGATATACACCTTCTGTGAAAATTTCAAGATTCTACCTATTATGGTTCAAAACTTATGCCGTATACATTCTAATCACACCACTAGTGGAACACCCTTTAATTTTTAGTTTTATTTTTTTAGTCTTGTTTATAAAGCGAACTATGTTTTACAGTTTGTAAATTTTTAGTGCATGCCTCGTACAGTTTAAGAAACAAACACATATTCGTGAATAACACCTCTCTCTCGGAACACCCTATAAATTGTAATATTTGTAGCTATAGCGGCCACAGATATACACCTTCTGTGAACATTTTAAGATTCTACCTATTGTGGTTCAAAACTTATGCCTTATACATGCAAATAACACCACTATTGGAAAACCCTTTAATTTTTAGTTTTATTTTTTTATACTTCTTTATATGGTGAACTAAGTTTTAATTACTGTTTGTAAATTGATGTGTATCCCTCCTACAGTTGAAGAAGTAAACACATTTTCGTGAATAACACCTCCCTATTGAACACCCTATAGGTTTTAATATTAGTTGCTATAGCGGCAACAGCTATACATCATCTGTGAAAATTTCAAGAGTCTACCTATTACGGTTCCAGAGATAAAAGGCGCTGACAGACGGACAGACATTGTAGCGAAAACAATAGGGTAACATTTTTACACTTTGTGTACGGAACCCTAAAAATGGTAATCGAGTGTGGAATTAAGCATGTTTGGTGGAATTGCTTCCTAACTGAATTACCAACTTAATGATTTTAACAAGGCGTGAAACAAAAATAAAAAGTTCGTCAGAATTGATTACGTAATGTATATTACGTAAAAAATGTAATGCAAATACTTTTTTCTTGGTTTTAAATAATTAAGAAGGTAACTCAGAAATTTGACAAATTTATTTGAAATAATGACTTATTTTTTAAATATTTTCAAGTCATTCTCTCTTAAAATATAAGAATTAGTTCAATTACAAATTACTTTTTTTAAGTTTAATGTAATGTGTTTTATAACCGAGTAACAGAATTTGGTAATCCCAATAGTAAGTCATTATGTAGCAAGTGATTCTTTTGGTAATGCCTAATTGTTTGCTGGGCTGATATGCATACTTCATCTATATATATAAAGCACAAAATGTGTTTGTTTGTCGGAGAGCTATAGCTGCCTACACCAGTGCACCGATCTTTCTGAAATTTTCAGTTTGTTATTGGTTATACGGGTACTAATAATAGGGTACTTATTTTTTTGATATTCGACGTGGGCGTGGCACCTCCCATACAATGTGTATATTAATCAGTGTACATCTTGGTAACAGTAAGAGGAAGCTTCTTGAAATTTCGCACCCGTAACCTCTTTAATTACGTAAATAGGCAAGCGAAATACCGACTGAATTGGAATAGTGGGCGTGGTACCCCCCATACAAAGTAAATATTTATCATGGTATAATTTGGTAACGGTAATAGGTAGCGCCATGAAATTTAGCAACAGGAACCTCTATATTAACATTCATAATTTAGAGAAAGATAGACTGGATTGGTATCGTGGGCGTGGTACCTCCCATACAAAGTGAAAAATTATTATTGTGCATCTAGAGAACTACAATAGCTAGCACCTTGGAATTTCGCACCAGTAACCTCTTTATTAACGTACCTAGTCATGATAAACACAGACTTAATTAGAATAGTGGGCGTGGTACCTCCCATACAAAGTGAAAATTATTATCGTCAGATCCTTGAATCTTTGCACGAGTAACCCCTATGCTAAATTGCATAGTCCACCAAAATGCAAAATTAATGGGGATAGTGAGCGTGGTACCTCCTATACAAAGCGAAAAATTATTGTCGTGTTACTGGCGAACTACAATAGATAGCTCCTTGAAACATTGCATGAGTAACCCCTGTGAAAATGCGTATAATATACTAAATTAAAGAATGAATTGAGACAGTGGGCGTGGTACCTCCCATATAAAGTAATTATAGAGTACTATAATATATATGATCTTAAAAGTAGGTACAAGTAACCCATATACTCCTACCCCTATGCAAGGTAAAAAATTATTATCCTGTATCTAGAGAACTGAAAAAGGAAGCGTTTGGGAATTTTTCCATCAGTAACCCTTATACGAAGATACATTGTTTAGAGAAACACAGACTGAAATGGAATGGTGGATGCCTCCTATTCATAGTGAGAAATTATTATCGTGTACCTAGAAAACTGCAATAGATAGAGCCTTAGGGCTTTGCACGAGTAGTCCCTATGCTAATGCATATAGTCTACCAATATAAACTGGATTGGGGCAGACGGCGTGGTACCTCCTATACAACGTGAAAAATTATTATCGTATACCTGGAGAACTACAATAGAGGGAGCCTTGAAACTTTGCACAATTAACCCTCAGAGTAATGTGTATAGTGTAGCAAAATACTGACTGGATTAGGATAATGGACGTCGTACATCCCATATTAAGTGAAAAATTATTATCGTGTATCAAAGGAACTACAATAGCTAGACTCTTGAAACTTTGCACAAGTAACCATCATACTAATGTGCATACCCAAGCAAAATACAGTCAGGATTAGAATAGTAGTACCTCCCATAAAGACTAAAAATTATTATCGTGTTAGTACGTATAGTCTACCAATAGACGGATTGGATGGAAACATTTTGCGTCGTATCTTGCATATAAACTAAAACATTTTTCACGTGAGCTTTCGAGTTAAAGGTTGGCCATATTTTTTTTCCAAGTGTTTATTTTTTTTTGTGGATGGGTGTAGCGAAGCGCACCGGGGATAGCTAGTTTTTTATAAAGTAATAAAATACAAAAACTGATATGTAGCCTATATTAAGGCGGTGCTAAAAACGTAAGGGTCTTTGGTGTGGATTGCTTTCAAAGCAAAATCGAACAAAATATTGCAAGGACGCTGACGAAGTGGCGGGCAAAGCTAGTTATCATTAAAGCCGTATCATCAAGACAAGTCATACGATTAAACCGTTTATAAAATAATAAATGTTTTTAATTAAAGTAAAAGTTTGCGATGATGCGCATATGTGTTACAACTTCGACGAAAACAAGGCTCTTTAGGTGGCAATGCATGCAAGAACAGAGATTGAAATATTTGTGCCACAGATTTTTTAGGGCTGGCTTAGGATTACGATACTGAACAATTCTTGTATATATACGAGAAGCTACAGGGTTCAATGGAGTTCTATATGTTAAAATGAGGGTAGATGATCATGAGTCTTCAGGGAAACTCACTACATGTGCTGCTTCTTTAAGCTAACCGTATTCATATCGAATGCAGTTGACACGACTGAGCAAAGCCCTTATGGAAAAGTTGCTGCCATATTAATGCTTGAGGGAAAGATAGAGCTACACACAGAATGACTTCGAAAACTTATTCTAGGTTTTTACAAAATTGAAATTTTGTTTTTCAAAAAGTTATATTATTATTAAATTTGTTTAAAAAAATTGTATTCTACAATTTTAAATTCCAAAATTTAAATTCTTTTTATATAACAAAAATCATATTTCTTACCAATCTGCAACTTTTGCATTATTTTATGTTAGTTTCGTTGTGTATAATATTGTAACCCTGTGTTATTTTAAATGCTGTTTATTCTTACCATTTTTTTTTTATATTTCTCTACCGTGCAGTACTTAATGTTGAATCATAGAGGAAATAACAATTCCAACCACTTATAAAGTTTCTATATTGTAAGTATATAGCAGATTGATCAATAATGCCATATATTCAACTAAAGGAAAATAGTTTTAACTTAAACAATATTTTATCTTTGAACAAAAACTTACATAAACTAATCATTTCTAGCTCATACAGAATTCCTTAGGAACAATTTAAAGCAGACTCACATAGAACACTTTAAAAAACTTTTGTAATCATATTTTTCTTACCAAATAACAAGATCAATTATAAAATAATTTTATAGTTCAGTAGTTTTTTTCTGTTCAAAGTATTAATAAAATATAAAAAATTAAAAAGAAATGTAAAAGTTTTAAAAACTTCGAAAAAAAAGACTTAAAAAGGAAAGTCTGTAATAAAGAGCAGCAAAAAGCATAAGCACAAATATTTGTTGTGTGTTTTGTTTAAAGTTTGAAGTTTTGAGCAAGAAAAAATATATTTTTCTTTTAAATGATTAAATTATTATTAAATTATATTATACTAGCTATCCCCGGTGCGCTTCGCTACACCCATCATTAAAATATACAACAAGCACTTGGAAGTAAAAGTATGGCCAAGATTTAATTCAAAATAGCACGTTATTCTCGGAGAATCCTTCCCGTTCTAATCGCGTAGCTTTAACTCCAAAATAGAAATTATTATCAGAGTACAAAATTTCAACAATCTACCTTTTATAGTTCCCTAGTTTTATTTTATAGGCGAGGTACGATGCCCACTGTTCCTATCCCATCCGTTTCTTGGTAGACTATGCATATTAACACTTTGTAGGGCAGATACGACACACACTAGCCCACAAGTAGCCCTCAATTCTAGACTCTACCTATTGTAGTTCTCCAGGTAGACGATAATAATTATTCACTTTGTAGGGGAGGCGCCATGCCCACAGTTCCAATATAATCTAAATTTTGAAACACTATCCACATTAGTATTAGGGTTACTTGAGAAAAGTTTCAAGACTCCACTCGATATCACATTCAAACGCATTTTTGAAATTGTGTCAAACAAAACACGACCTTTTGGAGTTATTCGGCGTGATCCCCAAAACGTATGTTTAGCGTTGTAGTCGCCTGATGCTATGAAACAGGGACCTATTGATTTGTAGAAATCGCTATACTGACTTTCCGGTATTTGACATCTAGGAGGTGAATAAATCGAGGAAATAACTAAGCTTTGATGAAATTCTTCAAGACAGATATTTGTTGCTTGAAGGTAATCCTCACAAAAATCACGCAGTAAATAATGTTTGATTCAGGCCTTAATAATTATTGCCGAGCCTCCACATGCTCTTCCACGGGGGTCCTTAGTATCATATAAAGTATAGCCATTGAATTTAAAAAAGCTATTTGTTGTTAAGTGTGTTTCAGAAATAAGCATGACATCAATTTGTTGGTTCTTGAGGAAGTATTCGAGTTCATTTTTATGTTGGCGTAAGCCGTTTGCGTTCCAGAAACATATTTTTAAACAGTTCATGGTTTGTTTAGTACCGCCTGCAACATCATAGATTGCATGTGTACCATTTCTTGCATCATGCTGCTCATAGAGCTCATAAAAAAACTGTTTAACGAATGCGCTAATGTCTAGATGCTTGCTTCGAGCCAATTATAATTACCAGATGGTGTTTGTTCTTTAGGTTCTGGGTGCAAATTTGGGGTAGAATTAGTTGTCGGTGTCGCTTTATGTACTGAAGTATGATTGGTTTTTACCATATCTGCGTATGAAACATGTTGTGTTGTTGGTTGGGCTAACTGAGGATAATGAGCATTTGCTCGATATTGTGGGTGCTTAGCAGGAGTAGTTAATTTTTGAGTGGTTTTCCTTACCATGGAAAAAACTGGACAGCCTCTGTAGTTAGCAGTGTGGTTTCCACCGCAATTGCTACATTTTTTAACTTTCGAGTCATCCCTTGCTTTGTCGAATTGGATGGAACATACAACGCAAACCGGAGGCAACCTGCAGTAATCCCTTGTATGGCCGTATTCTTGGCTTTTTAAACACTGGACTGGACCTGATCTCTTGTGTGGTTGCTCTACACTTATCCTGCGGTATAACAGGTATTTTAGATTATAAGTGGGGGTGCGTTGCGTTCTTCTTTAATCTGATATCTGCAGATTTCAGTTCAACGCGAAATAGTGGTTGGGGGATACGTTCTCGATTTCGGAGATTCTCTACACTTTTTATTTTAAAACCCGCTTTTTGAAGTCCAGCTCTTGAAAAATCAATGTGTCGCCAGCCTATGCACATAAGTATGGTGGTTACTTGTGCAAAGTATCAGGACTCTACCTTTTGTACTTCTCTAGGTACACGATAATAATTTTTTACTTTGTAACGAAGGTACCACGCCCACTTTTTAATCCATTCTTTGTTTGGAAGGTACGCTCCTATCTTCGCTACGTTATGCATATTGATTAGGGAGTTAGCACGTAACACGATGATACATATTTACTTTATATGAAACGCAACAGCTATAGCTTTCCGACAGATATGTAACTTTGATGGCGTCAAATTAATCGAACGTTTAATCGAGCGATTAATCAAACGATTAAAAAATAAAATCGTTTCAAAACGTTTTGTTTCTTTTGGGATTGAGGGGATTTTTATAAGTCGGATCGAATTTGTTGGTTTCGATGTTCGATTAAGTTAAAAATCTGACAAAAATCTAAAAAGCAGTTATAGCTTTTTGAAGTTTTTGTTTTAAAATTATAGTTTTGAGATAATCGAGGTTAAAGTTGGGCAACTAATTTGTGCAATTTTGTAGTTGTTAAGACTGCCTAATTAAATATGTTAAAAATAAAATAATATCATGATTTCTGTTTTAGTGCAAAAAACAGAAAACCCAAACTGGTGTGTTGTTAGGTACTAAAAATATTTCCCTGGTAAAAAAGGTTTCTTTCGTCAGCTTGTGTTACATATAAGAATCGAATCTGTAAAAAATCGACTTTTATATAAAAATTTCGATGCAATCTCTAAATGAGCATAGCTTTGTAAATGTTGCGCGAAAAAAAAAATGTTGAAATTGCCACGAAAAACCAAAACTGTATGGAAAATCGAAATTGCATGAAAAACTATTCCCAGTTATGGTTAATTTAAAAGCACTCAATTTTTTATAAGTTAAATAAAAAAATGAGTAAAAACAGAAAGAATAAATATTGTGAAATGTTATGTGTAGTTAATTTATATTATAACTATTTTTTTATATAAATAATTGCCATTAAATTTCAAATGAACTTTTTGTTTTTTTAACTTAAACTCGCATTTAAACTTCACAATTGAAACTTTAAAAAAAGTAATTAAACTTTTTATTTATTTTATATTATTTCTTCATAATAATAGAAAAATAAAACTTATAATCCACTAAATCTTCTGGTTTGTAATTGTTGTTAATTTCAAAAGCTTTTCACTTTATTATTTCCTTAGGGTATAAATTTTCTCTCTACTTTTACATGTTTATTACTTGAATGAGTTTAGCGAAAAAACAGCAGATGTTAAAAATTACTTTTGAAAAACAAGTTTGTATATTAAATACAGAGAAACCCTTTGTTAAGGCTAAATAAATTTTCTCCCAGTAATTTTGTTGTTGTTTTTTTTACTTAACTTCTGTAATTGCTAAAGAAAATTGTTTTAAATAATATCTGTTAGGACCGCTTAAATAAAATAAGTTGGAAATTCCTGTACTTGCAGGTCTTTACCTCTCTTTTTTAAAAGTTTTTCAAAATCAAGCTTGGAACAAGAACACATTCCTAAATTTTAGACCTTTTTATTAAGAAACAAAAACTGATAAGTTTGTTTAAGTAAGCAGCAATAAAAGATAGAGATACTACTATAATGAAAAACTTCACGATTAATTTTTGTTTGTACGTTATTCCCTATTGAAATTGTCTTTCTTGTGTGTTAAACAAATATCAAAAACTAATTAAAATTTAAATACTGATATTAAATTTTAATTAGTCAAACTACATTTATTAACATACAATTCAATTTTTGAAGTTATGCTTAAAGGCCCAACTATAATATGCATAAGCTGGCTTAAGCTAATGTCAAAAAATGAACGAAAAGTCTGTCCAATGCTTAAGTAACTTATTGAAGACTTTTAGGTGGCTACTTACTTACATGAATCTAAAAATCATTATGAAACAGTTGCACATTTGTTTTATTCGTACTTTTGAAAAATAATAATTTTTTTCTGAAATAATTTAATTTGTTAACAAAAAGGTTTTAAATAAACATATTTTATATACCTAATGTCATTCATATACAAATTAATAATTATTTTTAATAGTTTTAAGAAAATCTCGAAAGAAACATTTGAAATTGTTTGCTGTTTTGGTAATTTTGTCCAAAAGTACTAAAAAATACAGCGGTGTGCATCACTCAACCCATAAACAATAGAATGCTCTTTCTTTTTAATTACAATTATTATAAAATGCCTCCCATTTTTCTTATAGAAACTTCTTTTTTAAACATTTTATATTAAATTTAGATATAATTTGTTCATTTTCGTCCTCCATTGCAATTTTTTATGAATGTACATTCATATGTAAAACACAAAGCACAAACAGCTGTTTCCGTACGGAATGTGCGATCGGTTTCGGACTTTGCTTAAACAAATGACATTTGCCGAAACTTAACGAAAAGTGTTGTTAAGTACATTATAGTTTGCCACATATGATTTATATGTAATTGCACAGTTGCTTAAGCTAGCGTATGTATATTATAGTTGGGCTTTAAGTTATTTATACTCTCGCTTGCTGTAGCGTCGCTGTACTAATTTCAGCCTGTCGACTAATAGTTGTCGACATTCTTCCTCATCACGGTATCTCTTTTAATTTCTTAGCCTTAGATCTTCTATAGCGACCTGATACCATATGCTGTAATTCTCGTAGATTCAGCATCTATAGCTAAAATTCTAAGAAAGCAAAAACAAATTATAAGTGTTGTTGTAAGAATACTCGTAATTTGTTGGTGCATTTTTAGAATTTTGTCCCTTGATGACTGATATTATTATATTTTATTATGTTCTGTTGAGAGTGCAACAGCACACTTGATCGACCTTGCACCATACTTACATAAATCGATCTTAAACCACTACCACCACTGGTCCCCCCGAAGGGGACCTCACCAACAACCGGTTACAGAGAGTATAAGCTCTCTGTGGGCTACCGATTCCCGTGGTACCAGTCCTTTGGGCACTGGTGGGGCCCATGTAATAAAACAACAGACCTTTTCTTCCAGATTTAGGTTCTAGGAACACTAGAGTCTGGTGCCCCTATTTTCCTCGTGAGCATCGCGTCAAGCCATTTGAAAATGTACTGCAATGACAATTGGTATCCCCGGGAGGGCGAGTTATTGATGAAGTGTGTAGTTCTACAATACACTATTAACGAACATGTAAATAAAAGCTCAAACTACAGCACTGAAATACTCTATCAAACGAAAACACAGTCGGTCACACTTACCTGTCTAATAACAGACGATGGAAATATTGAAAATATGAAAAGATATTCAGCCAGTAATCTAACTGAATAACGCCGTTCAAGTAGACAAAGCCCTATAACCCGTATATAGTAACACATTTTTGTTTTCTGAGTTAATTACGAAAGAAGACCGTATGTTTGTAGTTATTGTACTCAAAAAGGATTTATTAATCGATCAAGCTTAGTATCTGAAAAGAGGCAATCCAAATTCTTCCTAGTGTACTAAACCAATTAAGTACTTTTGCATGAATGCCAGCTCTTGCAACTGGATTGATAATATTGCAAAATGATTTCTGCCATTGTGTGCCATCAAAAGATGAACTGATTAAAAATGTGTTCCCTAACATTGCACACATGTATAAGTCCCTTTCATGGTTAAGTAATAGAGCAATTTTAGCAGCAAAGAACAAAGATGTTAATGAAATAAACATGACTATACAATCCAATATTCACTGTGACCAGTGAAGAAGATATTGTGAATTACCCGACGGAGTTCTTGAATTCGTTAGATTCACCTGGATTGCCTCCACGTAATCTTCATTTGAAAGTTGCAGTCATCATCTTTACGCTTCGCAATATTAATCAACCAAGTCGGTGCAATGGTACAAGACTTGCTGTCATATATAATCGAAGCCACTATTTGAACTGGAAAATACAAAGGAAATTATGTACTAATTCCACGCATCCCGCTGACTAATAATGACATGCCATTTGAGTTTAAACGACACTTTGCCTTGCATTTGCAGTTAGTATTAACAAGGCACAAGTACAGTCGTTACGAGTTTGTGGAATCAATTTGGAGTATCCGGTTTTCTCATATGGACAGCTATATGTAGCCTGTTCGCGTTTTGGCAAACCGTCGGTTTTATGTATTTACACCGAAAATAAAAAACCAAAAATGTTGTGTACCACAGCGTATAAAAACTATTTATTTAAATTTAGATAAATATACATATTATTATTAATAACATTTTCAGAAAATGGACACGGTGAATTTCTCTTTTCACACTAAGGTTAAATGTAAAATTATTTTACAAAGTGAAAGAATGAAAGTTAATTTTTGTTTATTTGTTTTACTTCCAACATTCATTTTTAGTTAACACTAATCTAGTATCAAACCAAACTTTGTTGAGTAAACAAGATTGCGCGGTGCTTTGCATTGCTAACCGAAGGTTGTCTGAAGGAACAACATACATATAAGGTGGTAAATATTAAAATTAAAAATATTCAACCAGAGGGAATCTTAAGGTAGTGGTAGACTTCGTTCTCACCAACTGACGATTGATAATTGAATACAAGTTTTCTCGTATTCCTTTATCTGGGTTTGGTTGGTTAAATAGTGATTTTTTAAGAGCTTGAGAACTTTTTTTTTTAAAAAACGCATAAAATTTGCAAAATCTCATCGGTTCTTTATTTGAAACGTTAGATTGGTCCATGACATTTACTTTTTGAAGATAATTTCATTTAAATGTTGACCGCGGCTGCGTCTTAGGTGGTCCATTCGGAAAGTCCAATTTTGGGCAACTTTTTCGAGCATTTCGGCCGGAATAGCCCGAATTTCTTCGGAAATGTTGTCTTCCAAAGCTGGAATAGTTGCTGGCTTATTTCTGTAGACTTTAGACTTGACGTAGCCCCAAAAAAAATAGTCTAAAGGCGTCAAATCGCATGATCTTGGTGGCCAACTTACCGGTCCATTTCTTGAGATGAATTGTTCTCCGAAGTTTTCCCTCAAAATGGCCATAGAATCGCGAGCTGTGTGGCATGTAGCGCCATCTTGTTGAAACCACATGTCAACCAAGTTCAGTTGTTCCATTTTTGGCAACAAAAAGTTTGTTAGCATCGAACGATAGCGATCGCCATTCACCGTAACGTTGCGTCCAACAGCATCTTTGAAAAAATACGGTCCAATGATTCCACCAGCGTACAAACCACACCAAACAGTGCATTTTTCGGGATGCATGGGCAGTTCTTGAACGGCTTCTGGTTGCTCTTCACTCCAAATGCGGCAATTTTGCTTATTTACGTAGCCATTCAACCAGACATGAGCCTCATCGCTGAACAAAATTTGTCGATAAAACACATTTCGAAACCGAACACTGATTTTGGTAATAAAATTCAATGATTTGCAAGCGTTGCTCGTTAGTAAGTCTATTCATGATGAAATGTCAAAGCATACTGAGCATCTTTCTCTTTGGCACCATGTCTGAAATCTCACGTGATCTGTCAAATACTAATGCATGAAAATCCTAACCTCAAAAAAATCACCCATTAGATGATGCTTACAACTAAACACTACCCTAAGTAGATTAGATACAAGCGTGCTGATGACGGACGTAGCTGTCTAGAAAATGTGCGTTCCGCTCCTGCTGGTGTCTGAAAATTAAATTTTCCCAATTTTTCTTTAATATTATCACCTAATTTGTAATTTAATTAATTCTTTCTTAGAGAGAATAAACACGAACTTAAGCTTGACTATAAATTTCATAGTATGTAAAGTATAAAGTTTAATTTACAATAAGAATGAACCTTCTGTTATTAATTCGCAATAACTTAAGTTGTTGTATTAAAGTTAAGGGCAGGCTTTTAAAAACTCAAATAACAAAATTCCTTCTATAATGGCGTGGACTATTGGTATGGACTGTTGGCAAATCAAATCTGCTTTTTCTCAAAAAATTCTCTCGCCTAGCTGTATGACACTGGTTACATAATCTAGTATTTAATATTAAATTTCTTTCTTAATTTGTTGCGTTTAAACAAATTTAATATAAGCCTTATGGCTTTTGTGTGTATTGCTAAGTTAAAGGACTTCTTTATAAGCTACAAGTAGTTATTATTTACTACTTTTATGTTTCATGTTTTTCCTTACTCTTTTTTTATTATTTAATTAATCCAAAATACATTACTTAGCATTTAATTGCTGCAAGTCTGCAACATAAATTGCAAAGCAAGGATTTTAATTTGGGTATTCAAGAGCAAGACAAACAAAATAAAAGGTAATACTTATATGAATGTAGGGGCTTTCATTTTAAAAATATTCACTCTTCTAATTTTTTCTTCCACTAAACAAGTTTTTCAAAATATTTTGAAAATAATAACAAGTATTAATTACAAAGCCCAATGAAAAATATTTTCTCTACTGTGAATAGCAAGTTTTATAGGAGGGGAGCCTCCTATAACTTCATTAAATAAAGAGATGAAATAAATTATTAATTTTTTGATTATTAGTATTAAGTTAATTTGTTTTTATTTTTTTAAAATGCAGATATTTTATTAAATATTTTTCTGATGTGCCGTGTTACGTACATTCACTTGGATTCATCTATTTATGTAAAAAATAAAAAAAGTAGTATAATCACACTTGGTGGATGTTAATAACATTTTTTAATTAATTACACATGCAATTACCAATTCTATGTAATTGTAATTGGTATTTTTGAATTACAATTACATTCAACTATTTGTAATTGATTTTTTTTCAATTACACCTTAAATGTAATTTGTAACTGAAAAATGGCAAATCTAATTACTTGTAAATTTATATGTAATTTTAATTGAAAAAGTTTAGTTATATCTGTGCTTATTTTTTTGATATTCGACGTGGACGTGGCACCTCCCTTACAAAGTAAATATTTATCATTGTGTAGCTTAGTAACAAAAATAGGTATCGACTTGAAATTTTGCACCCGTAACCTTTATATTAACATATGTACATACTTTAGAAAAAGACAGACTTGATTGCAATAGTGGGCGTGGTACCTCCCATACAAAGTGAATAGTGGGCGTGGTACTGTAGCTTCTTACAAACTTAAAAACAAATTATTTAAAAACTCACAAACGAACTGTTAATGTTTTACAGTTGAAAGTTTATTTTATAATAGTTGAAATGAAAACTTTTCTATGATAACATAAATATGATTTAAAAAACATGATGTCTTGGCTTGAATTATAAAAAACTGAAAAATTAAAATAAGGAATATTTTTACATTAACTACGTCATTACATTACCCCCCTTTTGGAAGAATTTCATTTAAAGTGAGGGGGTGTGTTCAATAAAACCACACTTATTTAATTTTATTAAAACTAAATTAAATATTTATTAATGGTAATCAATGGCAAATAAAATGTAAAGAAAGGAAATTTCTAGAATGACTTGTTGATCGTACAAGTTGTTGAAAACGTGTGTTTTACTTCCTTTTTTATCAAAAAGCAAAAAGAACGAATACTAGAAAAAATGTAACTGGTAATTGATAGTTACAGTGTTGTACACTTGTAATAATGTTGTAGAGTCACCACAATACCCTCCTCCTAGTTAAGGCTTTAACGATACCTAAAAGGAATAATGACACGGCGTCCTGATGATGTTTGTCGAGGCTCCTCTCCTGTGGTGTTTTTGGATGTAGCGGGCAACTCGTTTTCAGCAGCTGTGGAAATTCTTTCGTTTACCTGATGGGGTGTTTCGGTTTGTGCAGCGTCTGGATTCTCATTTTCTATAACTGCGGGACTGTTTTCGTTTCTCACACTAGGTGCTTCAGCTGGTGCAGATCCTGGACTAAATATGTAAGCTGCCTTCAATCTATCGATTGAAATTTTAACATCTCGTTGGTTGGTTTTCACGATGAAATATTTGTCTCTCTTGGCCACTACCTCATAAGGTCCCTCGTAACTGGGCTCCAATGGTGTTCGCACGTGATCCACTCTTACGAAAACATACTTACACTCATTCAATGCTGGCTGTATAAAACTTTGTTGAGCTCCGTGACGGACTGGCTTGGTGGTTGGAAGTCGAGAAATAGCTTTCCGGAGCGTCTGTACGAATTCGGTCTCATTGGCGTTTGCTTTTGTTGGTACGAGAAATGCTCCAGGAAGTCGCAACGAAGAACCGAAAACCATATCGGCTGGACTCAAACCAATGTCACTTTTAATTGTAGATCGCATTCCTAGCAGAATAAGTGGAAGTGCTGAACTCCAGTCGTTTGTCTCGGTACATTTGATTGCAGATTTTAGTGTGCGGTGCCAGCGTTCAATTATGCCGTTCGCCTGTGGATGATACGCGGTAGTTTTGAGATGTTGAACGCCCAATAGTTTGGTAAGCTCTCTAAAAACGGACGACTCAAATTGTCTCCCCAAATCTGTGGTTATGCGTAATGGTACACCATATATTGCTATCCAGCCGCTTATGAGTGCGTCTGCAACACTTTGAGCTGTAATATCGGTTAGGGGTATCGCTGTTGGCCATCTGCTGAAACGATCGATACAAGTTAGACAGTATCGAAAACCATTTGAAGACGGTAATGGGCCTACGATGTCTATGTTTACGTGTTCGAAACGGGCATCGGTGGCGGTGTACTCTCCTACGGGTGACTTGGTGTGGCGCTGGATTTTTGCTCTTTGACACGGAATGCATGCACGGACGTAAGAAGCGACATCTCTGTACATTGACGGCCACACGTAATGATTAGCAATTAGTTGTTTCGTAGCTTTTATACCTGGATGCGACAGGGAATGAAGTTTTTGCATCACCGCTTCACGACACTTCTTTGGCACGTAGGGTCTTATTTTTTCTTTGGTTATGTTGCAATACAATTCTTTCGAAGAACTAGGAATTAAAAATTTTGATAACTTTAACGAGACGTCCGCATTGTTATTGTTTAACAATGCTTGAAGTTCGGCGTCGTTGTTTTGCTGTTCAGCCATTTGGTCAAAGTCGACCTGTTGATTTTCGACGGCGTTGATGCGTGAAAGTAAGTCGGCTACATTGTTGTCCGCTCCAGGTAGATGTCGAATGTCTGTGGTGTACTGACTAATGAAATCTAATTGACGCGCTCGTCGGGGTGATGCTTTATCACTTTTTTGCCTAAAGGCGAAAGTAATCGGTTTGTGGTCCGTGAATACGATGAACTCTCTTCCCTCTAAAGCGTACTTGAAATGCAGGATGGCCTGATAAATGGCTGTGAGCTCTCGATCATACGCGCTATAATTTTGTTGGGATGGTGTCAGTTTTTTAGAATAAAATCCGAGTGGCTGTATTTGACCTTCTATAACCTGTTGTAAGACGGCTCCAACAGCGTCATCTGAGGCATCGGTTGTTAACGTTAACAAGGCGTTGGGTGCCATATAATTAAGCAAGGCGGCGTTGGCAATGTCGTTTTTACACTCGTCAAAAGCAGTAATTGACTCGGGTGTCCACTTCAAAATGCTGTTGTCATTTTTCTTGTTTCCAGGAATCAATTCTAACAACAAACTTTGATTCTTCATCGCATGTGGCAAAAAAGGGCGGTAAAAATTGAGCATCCCCAAAAACTTTTTTAGGTTTTTTGCTACAGTTGGCCTTTCGAAATTGCGGATGGCGTCGACTTTGCCCTCGGGTGGTGTAAGACCACTTGCATTAATTTTATGACCTAAAAAAACAAGTTATGACTTACCAAATTGACACTTGTCAAAATTGACGGTCAGGTGGTACTTGCGCAACTGATCAAAAACAATTTTGAGGTGTTCTTCGTGCTGCTCTGGTGTTGCGGAGGCGATGAGTATGTCATCGATGTATGCGAAGGCAAAATCGATCCCTTTTAAAACTTCGTTCAAATGACGCTGGAACGTTTGGGCTGCGTTTCGGAGTCCAAATGTCATATAACAAAATTCGAATAACCCGAACGGTGTTATTATGGCTGTTTTTGGGATATCACATGGCTCGACCGGTATCTGGTGGTACGCACGCTGCAGGTCAATGGACGAAAAAATCTTTTTTCCGTACAGAATACTCGTAACGTCTCTCAAAAAAGGTATCGGGTACCTGTCGGGAACGGTAATATTGTTCAGAGCGCGGTAATCACCGCATGGACGCCAACTACCATCAGGCTTCTTTACGAGGTGTAGGGGGCTAGCCCAATTGCTCTTGGAAGGTTGGCAGATTCCCATTTCAATCAGATACTCGAACTCTTTTTTAGCAGCATGTAGTTTATCACCAGCAAGACGACGGGGTCTGACGTACGTAGGAGGCCCTTTTGTTGTGATATGATGTGTGACCACAGATTCAACGGGACGTTTGTTAGCTCTCATCGTTCCTAGGTCTTTATATTGCTGTAACAGGTAGGCGTAGCTACTGTGTGTATCGTATGACAAAACGTGAACATATGATGTACGTGTGGGGTGAATCTTTGCTTCGAGCAGCGTTTTGCGGTCGATTAGCTTTCCGCTCTTAACGTCGACCAAAAGACCATGATGTTTTAAAAAATCAGAACCTAAAATAGCGCAGTTTACGTTCGCTATCAAAAAGGTCCACACAAAATTTCGGCGGAGGCCCAATGAAATATTAAGAGTTTTCTCACCGCAGGTTTCTATGGGGGAACCATTGGCTGCAAACAACAATTTCTTTCTTCCCACACAAACACCTTTAGCACCTCTGGACGGTAACACGGAGACATCAGCACCTGTGTCTATTAAAAAATTTATTTTTGACAAATTATCACTAATCATAAGACGGGCTATTTGATGCTTAGCTTGCGATCCGCCCGTACAATCGGAAGACGAAGCTAGTTTTTTTGAGGTCTTGAAAACGAGCAAGGCTCACGGCACTTGGTGGCCTTCTCGCCAAATGTACGATGGTACCAACACTGTTCGGAAACTTTTTTCGCTGAGGAGTCGACAGTTTTTCTCCTATTTGAAGAAGCGGAACGTGATCTTCTCGAACGTCTGCCTCTACCGTCGCAAATATAATTGATCCGTTGTTCGATACGTTCTAATCTGCTCTCCAGGTCACATCTAGAATCTCGTGGCGTGGTGCTTACGGCTGCCAAATTTTGAAATTCTCCTACTTCCATAATTTTATCAGCTAGTTTCGCCAGTTCAGTCAAATTTGCATCGGAAGCCTGCAGTATAGCACGTACTTGCGCGGGCAAGCGTTGCATCCACAATGATTTTAAAAACTCTGGTGTTACTTTGTCTTTCGACAACGTGCTTAACTCATTTAAAAGTTGCGTTGGGCGTTTATCACCCAAGTCGATTTCGGACAGCAACTTCTGAGTCTTCTTTTGTTCACTCTCGCAATAGCGTTCAATGATACACTTCTTCAAGTTGGCGTACTTATTGCTATCAGGAGGATTCAAAATGGCATCCGAAACTTGCACGAGGACGTTTGACTCGATTGCAGCGACGACCGTGTTGAATTTCGCTGAGTCACTCATAATGCCGGCAACAGCAAATTGCGCTTCTACCTGTGCCAACCAGACCTCGGCATGGTCAGGCCAAAAAGGTGGAACCTTGACTCCTACGCGATTGATGGTTGGAGGTTCAATATTGGAACCAACTGCCACGGGTGTTTCTCCTGAGTTTTCTTCGGCGTCAGTTTGCATGTTGATTTGCCACTGATCACGTCGGGGTCACCAATTTGAGGGGGTGTGTTCAATAAAACCACACTTATTTAATTTTATTAAAACTAAATTAAATATTTATTAATGGTAATCAATGGCAAATAAAATGTAAAGAAAGGAAATTTCTAGAATGACTTGTTGATCGTACAAGTTGTTGAAAACGTGTGTTTTACTTCCTTTTTTATCAAAAAGCAAAAAGAACGAATACTAGAAAAAATGTAACTGGTAATTGATAGTTACAGTGTTGTACACTTGTAATAATGTTGTAGAGTCACCACAAAAGCAAAAGATACCGTTTTTCTTTTTTTTGTCTGTAGACGTTAAATTTTCTTCAATAAATGCTAGTTTTAATCTATCTATTGAAACGTTCTTAGGCATTGAATTGAGCTTTAATTTGAAAAATTTTGAAGTCCTTTCAAGCACCTCAAAAGGACTATGGATATGATAGTCCAGATTTCTTGGAATCACTCCTAACACAAAACATACATCATTGTATTTCTATGATGAGATATATCACAACGAATATTAGAAAAATATTTTTTAACTTTGCTTAATAACTCTGAATTATTAGATGTTTGTCCAGAATCCACCACTAATTCACCAGGCAAGCGTAGGGACTGCCCATAAACCATTTCAGCTGCAGATGACCCAATATCTTCCTTGACAACGGACCGTAATACTAACAATATTATAGGTAACTCCTGTGACGAATTAACCGAATTTCCCCGGCCTAAATGGAAACGTTCTATAATTGAAACGATGGAAACGTTCTATCATTGAAAATAGAAGAAGTAAATTGAGCACCCTGATCACTTGTAATCAGTTTTGGAACCCCAAACCTTGAACGATATTCATTCAAAAACTTACATGCAATAGTTTTAGCTTTAATATCTCTTAGAGGATAGGCCTCTGGCCACCGTGTGGTTCTGTCAATTATGGTTAATATATATCGAAAACCATTTGATATTGGTAGTGGGCCAACAATATATATGTGTACGTGTGTAAATCTTCCCTCAGGGATTATGATCTTTTCAGTTTTTGTTTTAATATGTCTATCTACTTTAGCTCTTTAGCAATGTAAGCAACTCAAAACCCAAGAATTAATACTCGCATTCATAGATGGCCAGAAATACCGAGATGAAATAAGTTTTCTTGACGCCCTTGATCCGGGATATGAAATGTTGTGGAAATGCTTAAATACAATCTTTCTTAAACTATGTGGAATGAACGGCCGTATTTTATCATTTGAATTTTCGCACCAAATAAAAACCTCTCGTTCTGGCATTAAAACTTTTCCTTCTACCATATGCCTAAAATATTTTATATTTAAATAAATTGCTAACAATTCTCTATCAAATGAACTGTACTTTGTCTCACTTGTCGAAAGTTTTTTTGAATAGAATGCTAACGGTTCAACTATATCGCCAACTTGTTGCTGTAAAACTCCCCCTATTGCTACATTTGAAGCATCTACCATTACTGATAACAATGCATCTTTATTAATATAATTATGCAGTACTTTTGAAGAAAATCTTTTATTTTTTCAAATGCAATTACTGTATCTTCAAGCCAAATCAACATTTTACTTTCTTGAATTATAAAAAACTTAAAAATTAAAATAACAAGTATTTTTACATTAACTACGTCACTACAGTACCTCCCATACAAAGTGAAAAAATATTATCCTGTATCTAAAGAACTGAATTATATAGGATCTTGGAATTTCGCATCAGTAACCTTCATATTATCGAGAATAGTCTAGCTAATCACAGGATGAATTGGAAAATTGATCACGCACACTTTAACGCCCAATTTTTAAATTTATCTAATTTCAAAGAACGACTGCACCGACTTGGCTAAGATATTAAGATATTCATCATAACCCAACTTAGATTTTTACGGTAAGAACAATTGACCACACATTAAGGACGCGGCTCTTGGCTGAAAAAAGGAAAATTAGAAGAGAGTGGCAAGCACACAAATCTCCTCAACTCAAATCTAGACTTAAAGATTGCACGAAACGGCTAAGACAACTGCTAGAATCTCGAAGAGTAGCATCTCTGAAAAATTACTTGAAAGACCTCGACGCAACTGCACAATCAGATTATTCATTATGGCGTGCTTGTAGGAACCTTAAAAGACCGGTCATACGTAAGCCTCCCTTGCGAACTTCTTGTGGAGACTGGGCAAGGAATGATACCGAAAAAGGCAATTTGTTTGTTGGACATTTGAAGAAGGTTTTCACCCCAAATGTATGTACTGATATAGCTGAGTTGCCATCAGTAGAGACTAGTGCCGTAGTACCCCTAAGATTTGAATTTAGCGATATTGAAAGGGCAATAGCGGATTTAAACACCAAAAAAGCCCCTGGCGTTGATAAAACAAGTAACAGGATGTTAGTTGAGTTGCTCCGTATAGGTCGCAGAATTATTCTGTTTGTTTTTAATGCCATCTTACGTCTTGAGTACTTTCCCACAGAGTGGAAGGTCTCTTTGATAACTATGATTCCTAAACCAGGAAAAGACCACACAAAAGTAGAATCATACAGACCTATAAGCCTTTTATCAAACGTGTCAAAGTTATTTGAGAGAATATTAATAACTAAGCTGAATCCAATACTTAGCGCGAAAGGATGCATTCCGAACTATCAATTCGGCTTCAGAAAACAACACAGTACGATCCAACAAACACACAGATTAGTAAATGTAATTAAAACGACCTTTGAAGAAAAAAAATACTGTTCTGCGCTCTTTATCGACGTTTCTCAAGCATTCGATAAGGTTTGGCACGAAGGCCTAATATTTAAGCTAAAGCTGAACTTGCCCGAAAACTTGTATAAGCTCTTAAAAGATTATTTAACGAATCGCAAGTTTTTACTAAAAGAAGGTGACTTTTAAGCTCGCCACAGCTCATTGAAGCCGGAGTTCCCCAAGGTAGTATTTTGGGACCAATTTTATATTTACTGTACACATCGGATATGCCAATTAGCACCCTAGTCCACACATCAACTTTTGCAGATGACACAGCTTTCTTAAATATTCATGAAAGTGCCCAAGAAGCATCACAAATTTTACAAGACCACATACTCAATTTGGAAAAATGGCTAGAAAAATGGAGAATAAAAGTGAATGAACAAAAATGCACTCACATAACTTTCACACTGCGTAGGGACTCATGCCCTCCTATTCGCATAAATAACCAAATGATACCACAGCTTTCAGACGTTAAATACCTGGGTATACATCTTGACCGTCGCCTTACTTGGAAAAACCACATTGATTTCAAGTTAACACAAATGAAACTAAAAGCAGTACAACTAAATTGGCTTATTGGCAGAAACTCCACCCTGAGCTTAGATTGTAAACTTCTACTGTACAAGTCGATCCTCAAACCAATTTGCTGTTATGGAATTCAGTTACGGGGCACTGCTAGCAATGTAAAAAAAATTCAAAGGCGCCAAAATAAGATTCTACTTATTATTACATCTGCTCCCTGGTATATAAAAAATTCGAACAAAAAGACCTAAACATGACATCAGTTAAAGCAGAAGTAGCGAAACAAGCAGTCACATATCTAAAGAGGCTTGAATCTCATCCAAACCCTTTCGCGCGTAACATGCTGAATGAACCTGGTTACATTAGACTAAAAAGACGAGATACTGCTTTTCTTGGCCGTACATTAGAGGGATGACCCGCAAATGATTGTAAAATCCGTGAAACAAACATTATTTTTGTCTAGCACTGGCTGGACTTAAAAAGAATATTTTATTTTAGACTTAAGATACGAGTAATTATTGTTAGTTCAAAAATTATTGAAGATACAATAAATAAATTATGAAAAAAAAAAAAAAAAATTATTTTTTGATTGTCAAAATCAACAGGTTTGTGATTGTTTGTGTTACGTGTTTTGATTAATATTATTTTATGTAATTTAAGTTAACTAGTTTCTTTTGCTTTAAAACTGACTTATGTCTCGCATAAACCTGCTTTTAATATTCTCCAATTTACACAATGACGTAGGAAATAATTGATCAAACTCATAGATAAAATGAAATGTTGTTGTTGGTGTTTTGTTGAAGCTTTAATATTCTGTAATATTATTCTATTAACATGCATAATTCTCACTGTGTTTTGTAGAATTTTATTACTTATAGCGTAATTTTGGCTTCTCTAAAATTAGGAAAAAGCTTTCCTGATGATCTGGCCTGAGCAACCAGTGAAATACGTATAGGGACTAGCTCTTTTCCCCCAACAAATAAATTGCATTTTTATTATAAAACGTTATGGGTAATTAGCATAATATTAAATAATTAATATTTAAATTCCCAAAAATTTTATTAATAATTATGAAATGTTTCCGGTTTGACAAAAAATTAAAATATTTAAAACAAAAAATTCGCCTATTAGCTCACCTTATAGCTTCGTGTTTGTATATGTTGAGGCTGGTTTGGACCTAGTCCATTATTAAAGTTCAATTTTCGACTGTTTTTTAAACTTTAAGGTCCGAATATCGACAATGTCCCAACAATGTTGCCTTTGCCCAAAGATTCGAGTTTAACGGAAAACCTCAGAAAAAAGTAATTTGAAGACATTAGCAAACACTACTTTGAGGCCAATTCCAACATTGAAAAAATAATATAATCGCAAAATATTTCCTTTAGTAAATTGGTAGATTAAAAGGATTCTGGCGCTGTTCTGTTGGGAAATCATGTTTTCAGTGAGAATTAATTAAGTTGAGACCATTATTATCCATTACCGCTTAGCTATGGCGGTAATGCTATCACCGGCCTTTTTCTTATTAATTCGAACGTATGGTTTTGGCACACTAAATAGTAATTTTTTGTGAATGGCGAATATCTCTTAGATTTTCTAAAGCTAAATGCGATATTTTTTCTACTAATATTGTCTATTGAGTCAAAAATGAACTTCAAGACTTAACAAAACATTGCGATTAAATATTTCCGAACAAAATCATTCATTTTCGAAATGAATTTAAATATTTTGCAATCGTTTTTGTGGTGTTAGTCTATTGACGATAGACAACCCATACTAAGCAAAAGACTTAAAGGAAATTCTAGATTCGACAGTTATACGACAGTGTGCTTTCGTTAACGGAATCCTTAGGAAACAGCTTAATGCCTTTGTGGATTGAGAAAGTTGTTCTTTCGATTTCCCTTTGAAAATATAAATTTCTAAAAATTTTAAAAATTTTTAATTTCTAAAAACTTTTGAAATTAAAAATATTGAACACCCCTGCAGAATTTAACGAGGCGGGACCTCTAACGTCTAATTACAACAAACCTAATTAGCTGTTGTTGTATAACTAAAGAAGTATTTTGCAATTCTTATGTTGCATTACCAGCAGTAGCTTTCCTCTAGTGGTTGAAAGCTTGTTAAGAAGATTAATTTTTTTGTACAAATTTTATTTTATCACAATTTAGTTAAGCACCACGTCAAGCATAATAAAATTTAATTTAATATACTAATCAATAAGATAAAGTACCTGCGTAAAAATAATAGTAAAAATCGTAGTTATTTAATTGCTTAAATCAAAGAAGAATATGTGTTTTTAAAATATTTTATAAAATTATTTTCAAAAAAGGCTTCAAAAACCTAAACATAAATTTGAAAATATATCGTTGCTTCTACTCAACTTTCTATTATAAAAGTTTTTTCACTAAAAAAACTAACTAATAAAAAATATGACTCTTGATGACTTTGTGTAATTTCATTTGGTCTTTTGAGAACACTTTTAATGACATTTATTACCAAACTACTCCCTTAAGGTATGAAGTTGGCTAACAAAAAATAGTTTAACCTGACGACTGTGGATAGAAAAACTCTTTTAAGATTGTCAATAAAACCAGGTTTCAGCTAGAATATAAAAGAAATAATAATAAAAATGTATTACATTTTTCGTTAACGTTTTTGTATTTGCGCTGTCTAACTCTTTGGTAAAGAATGCCCTTCATCCTAAATAAACAGAATTTATTACTGTAATTTACACTATACCGTACTACAGTTTAATGGCCATCCTGATATCATCTTCAAATTCCTTTCACTTTTTTTAAGTCTCACATTCATTTTGTATAAGAAGAGGAAAGTAAATTGCATTCATTTTCTAACTAAAGTTTTTGCGTGTATAAAAAATAAATAAATGAGCAAATAAACATTTTAGACCAACGGTAAGAATACCGGTTAAGAATATATGTAAGTACCTGCATCATTTGCCTGTAACCCTCAAAGTATTAGTAGGATCACCGAGATTATATAGTGCTGAAACTCTTTAGCTTCAATAAAGCTTTATCCTCTTTTTACTTAAAGGTTATTATTGTGTAGATATAATGGCTAGCAACTTTGTCAGTTCTACAACAGTCCAGAACATTCGAGAGCATTTCAAAACTTTCCAAATCGTCCGGAAAAGGCTAGAACGTTTCCAAACTTCTTGGAAATTTGTGGAACATTGAATGTTGTGGAACATTCTGGAGCATTGTGAACCACTCGCAGCGTTTTTTGTATGGGCGGAAACCCGTTTTAACACATCAAAAATAATATCTTATCTCTTTTATTTTAAATTTTATCCAAATCCCACACCATTCTGCAACGACTCACTGAAAGTCAGTTTTGGAGATTTCGACCGATTTTAAAAACCTTAAAAGAACTTTAGATAAGGTTAGGTTATAAACAGGTGGATGCCAGAATCCTATATCTCCGTTACACTTAATCCACTGGGATACCCCAGGACCATGACTTAGATAAAAAACTTCCCCGCCGTAAATCCACCAGCTGAAATCTTTTACTTGCATAACCTTCAATCTTGTGCCGATGCTCAAGTCTGCAAGAATGCATTAGCTTGCCTAGCCTCTCCAAGTCTGCTAGGTATCATGGAGCCTACCTGGTAAGCTTATCCGCTCTAGTTTACACTTAAATGTTCTATTACTAAGCCATATCACTGTAAAAATTGTGTCAGTCAAAGACTGTTTTTGTCGAAATGTTGTCTCTACCAAGTTAGTAATAGTAAATGTAGGAGTATATCCAACATATTCTTGGATGTAGGCACTGGTGATATTCATTAAGGGCGAATTGTTACAAAAAAATCTCTCCTCTAAAGTAGGCGATATATATTAAGGCCGGTCTTTGTATATTTCGAAATGTTAGAACAATCTCTTCTCCAAAGCAGATTACCAATCGAATGTATTCTTGGATGTAAGCACTGGTGACATACATAAAGGCCAGTCTTTATACATTTCGAAATGTTAAAAAAGTTCTCTCCTCCAAAGCAGGCTACCAATCGAAGGCCTCATAAAAAGACCGAATGGACTATTATAGTGCAGAGCCAGAAGACGATCTTGAGCTTTATTCTACAATTGCTCTCAAGAAGCCTTTTGCAGAAGTTGCCTTGATCATCCTTTCTATTATATCTATACAAATAATAATAATATAAAAACTTAATTCCTGTCTGTCTGTCTTTCTTTCTATTTTTGTGTTCGCATCACGTAAAAACTACCGGACAGATTTTAACAAAATGTTGTAAAGAGGTACCTTAGTATTCTGATAACATTACAGGATCATTATATGATCATTATAGCAGTGAAAGTACTCCGATGTTTTACCGATTTAAGGTACTGCATACTTTAAGGCATCTTTCATTTTTGAAAGCTGTATATTTTAAATAAGGTTGCGGAATAGATAGTGCTGGTTTAAATAATCACAAAATGAATTGAAAGCTGGATATTTTAAACACGGTTACGCAATAGATGGCACTGTTTCAAATTAATCAGAAAATATGAATTACTTACTTCAATTGAATGAAATTTGTATTTGATTTTTGTTTTTGCTTTGTGGAATTATATTTTTATTAAAATATTTTAAACACCTTTTACACAGCCTTACAATAATTTTCTGAATTTTATATAAATTTTAGACTTGTATCTAGGGATGGGTACCTTTATATAAACTAAATACGTAAGAGTCTTAAAATTTAGTGTGAATTACTTTTAAAGCAAAATCGACAAAATATTATCAGGACGCACACAACGTGTGTGGGCACAGCTATTAAAGGGTGGTTAAATTTTAAGGGCCGATGTTGAGTTTGCATAAAACGCAAATTATTGAGGATATTTATTGGTATGGTTCAATTCTGTATGGAACAAAATATCGGCCAATCCATCCGATGCTCCAAATTTTCGATGCCGCTGAGGCATAATTTAGGTTCTATACAGTTAATGTGCCGAATTATCGCATCCTTTAGTTGTTGAATTGTTGCTGGCTTATCGACGTACACCTTGGCTTTCAAATAACCCCAAAGAAAGATATCCAACGGTGTTAAATCACATGATCTTGGCGGCCAATTGACATCGCCACCACGTGAGATAACGCGGCCATTGAATTTGTCGCGCTAAAGAGCATTTTGTTTTGTTAGCTGTGTGGCAAGTGGCACTGTCCTGTTAAAACCACATATCGTCCACATCCATATTTTCCAATTTGGACCATATAAAGTTCGTTATCACGATTCTCACGTTATCTCACGATAGCGAACACCATTTACAGTAATTGCCTGACCGGCCCACAGTGGTCAATTTCGCGAGATAGCGGTCAAAACTCTATAACTTTTGACCGGATTGGTATTTTTTACGCGATTTTTTTTGTTCAATAGGAGGGACTTTAAGCTTCAATTTGCGTGTTCAAACGTAAAAATCGACTGATAGGAACGTAAGTAATGTGGAGTTAAAAATGCATTTTAATTTTTTGTTGAGTTTCCATGTAAAAGTTGAATATTTTGACATTTTAAATAGGTATTTTTTTTATAATTTCTTATTTTGGTCAGAAAATGCCAACATTTGGCCCCTGACATTTATTTAGTCTCAATATTCACAGGGGCCAAAGGTTGGTTTTTTGGAAGAAAGCTAATTCTTGTGAGGATTAAACTGAAAAATAACACTGAAATTCCCAACAATATCAATACCATTTGGATATATTATAGACAGAACATAACATCGATAAAATTTTAAGTAAACTTTTACTATTGATTTAAAGTGCACATATATTTTATTTAAATGTAAAATTTATACTAAAATTAGAAACAAATTATAATCTTTAAACTAGTATTAATTAAACAATATTAGTAAAAATTTCTTCTAAATAGCTGTGATTTTCATTTTGCAGTAGTTGTTTAGCTTCTTCATCTAACTCTAATGAGGTTGATTTCCATTTTTGTCGAATACTGGGCATATTTGGGTCTGATGTGCACAACAAAATATTAATAAGATCTTCATTAGTACAATATCTGGAAATTTTTCTTGTATTGTGCTCGCGAAAGAATCTGTAGTCTTTGTTCCTTTTTTCTTGCGCTTCTCCTGAGAGATCTCCAATTGGAAGAGTGAACTGTGGTTGGCATGTCTCCAAGAATATTTTTGGTTATAAAGTGTTGCTGTCTCATTAGCATACTGACCAAATTTTTTTGCATCTATCTTTTTGCTACATGCTATAACTTCTAATATGATTTGGAATCGTCGTATTAAATCATAATCTACTCCAGTTATAGAAGCTGCAGTTTCTGGATCGGAAAAAATCTCCTTGCTGTGTTTCCATCATTAGAATTTCCTTCTCCTTGCTTTGGCTGGTCAATTATAAGGCCTATCTCACGGTATTTTTCTTGAATATCTTTTTTTTTTTTGCTTTCTTTTTTTCAAATTTTCTTTGTTGTTTCTCACTGTTTCGCCTAACGGGCCAAATTCCAAATCATATCCCAATTTAAGAATATGCTCCATAAAACGAATTCTAGCATGAAGAGGTGACATTCCAAATTCATATGCTTCATTAAAACTATCGTCTTGTGTTGGTGGTTGGCTCAATTGACTTGATGTTTTTTGGCATATGGTGCAGATTGACGAAGACTTTGTTTCGGTTAAACCTTGTGCAACTTTTCCATCGATCATTGTAAGTGACATTTTAAAGTTAACTTCGATGCATTGGTCATTAAATTCAAATATCACTGGTTCCAGTTCTTTAATATCATCTGTTATTTTGCCAACTTCTTCAGTTATGACATCTTTAGTTTCTTTTTTGTAAGCAAACTTTATTGGTCTACAAAATTTTGTTGACGAGGGAATTTCATTCTTCCATACATCTATCTCTGCAGCTCTACTAGTTGACGGCTCTGAACCAATATAAGTTTTTGTTAAACGTAATGGAACGAAAGAAATCATGAATAAATTGGCATCTGATGAATTTTCCGCATTACATTGTTTGTATTGTTTCTGGCCAGAGGACCCAACACATCCCCATTTAGAAAAGTTATGCTGCAATTTTTAAACTTCTTTAAATAGTGTTCAAGAAGATCCTGCAATTTTATTTCTGCTGAACTTGAAGTTACCTAATAGCAGTTGGTGAAGGTAAGCAATCTTTTTTGGCAGAAACTATATCTCGATATGATGGAAAAATTCAACAATTTTTTTCATTGGTTCGCTTCCGCAATTCTGTATATTGGTTTTTAGTCATTTTCAAATCCAAAAATAGTGCAAATGCTTCTTTTGGAGTAAATTTATTTTCTTCAGTTGGTGTCGGCATACTTTCTAAAATCCTTTTTGTGCGTCTTGGGCTTGCTTCCACTATTTTTTCAATGATATCAATTTTACTCTTTTTAGTTTTCGATGGTTGAATTTGATGCAGAAATGAATCCTTTATGATGCTACAAGAAACTTTTTCATTGATATGTTTAAGCTTGCGTCTTCGTGATTTTTCACTACAATTATCTATTGGCTTTGCTGGTCGACCACCTTTTCCAGTTTCCGTGGTAGTTACTGATGGCTTTTTAAAAATAAGTTTATTTCTTAGCCATTCTTGGTTGCGTGAGTAAAACAATTCTTGTTTCTGGAACATTGATTGTACCGTTTTCTTAAAGTATTTAAAAGTTTTTTATTTTTAAGTTATGAATTTTAATTTCTTGTTTGTCGCATATTTTGAAGAATGGATTATTCATTATATGTAAAATAATGTCGTTTTCATCTTTCCGTTCAAAATATATATCAGATAGAACACTATAACTGAATTTAGCCATTGTTTAAACAATAATGAAGAAAAAAAATGAATACATGGATTAATATACTATTGCTCGAAGTTTCAACATGATCTTTTTTACCTCTTTGAAACATAATATAACAGGTACTTGGTTTTACCAGTTATTTCCATTGGTTTTAAATTTATTTGCAATTTTCAGGTATTTAAGTTGTGTAATATTAGATGGCAATAAAATCATTTTTTACCTTTTCCAAATGAATTGCCAGATACCACATACCACATAATTTGAGAGTTCTATTGTCATTTTTCTCAAAATTTTGATACACCCTTCTATGTGGACTAGGTCCAAATATGGGCCAACTTCTCCTAATTTCAATAGAATTATTTTTTGGGTCAATAAGAACTCTTGTACAAAATTTCATCAAAATATATGCACAATAGCCACTTTCACATACAAATAACCGAATATCTTACCTTGGGTCAGAAAAATTGCTGTAGCTCAAAAAGTGCAGTCCGGATGCATGGACATGTATATATAGGAATGTAGGGGAGAGTTAGGAATACAAAATAGTAAATTTGTGTTTTGACTCAGCTTGACTCACGGGAGTTGTGCTCTATGAAGTAAGAAATTTCCGAGAAATTTGACCTTTTTTAAAAAAAATATTTAAATTGTTCTGAAAACAGTAGAGCTTCAATTTTTTTACCAGTAATAGGAAATAAGTTAAGTTACAACACAAAATTTATTTCGTCCAAAAATCTTGAAAAACAAAAAAGTTATGATCATTTAAACTTTAAAAATTAACTAAAAATATCATAAATTTACTAAATTCTGAAAAAGCCCATTTTGGACCACCCTGTTCTCAGTGAAATAGTTGAAATAGAGTTCTATTTTTTTGGCTCCCGAGGTTTACTACTGTCTTCTTTCATATGAGTCTAGTAACTTTAAAATCGGAAAACAAAAACCAAAAGGAGTTTTGGCCGCTATCTCAAAATATTGACCACAGTGCGGCCTCATTTTTTAAAAAATAGGCCAAAAGATCCCGCCAGCCGGTCAACCGCACCAAACAGTCACTCTTTATGGGTGCATTGGTTTTTCGACAATCTCTCTTAGATTATCAGTTGCCCAAATGCGGCAATTATGCTAATTGACGAATCCACTGAGGTGAAAATATGCCTCATCACTTAAGATGATTTTCTTCGAAAATTGATCATCCAACGTTACCATTTCTTGCCACCATTCTGACAATTGATGACGTTTGGAATGATCAAGAGGCTTTAGTTCTTGAGTCAATTGCACCTTGTTAGCGTGAGAATGCAATCAACGACGAGTGTGAGAGGTGCAATTGTTGGGCACGATGACGAGTTGAGGTGGACTGCTCTTCAGCCATACTACCGCGAACAGCAGCTCGCACGAGCTGTACGAGCATGAACTATTGTTTTCACATCTCCTACAGATCCGGTTTGCTCAAATTTGTGCACGATTTTTCCGATTGTACGCACATTTGACTTATAAAAGCCATCTTAATCAATTGCACTTAGTCCAAAGTTTCATGTTAGAGGCTTTACTAATTATATTTTCTTGTTCATATTTGCTTATTTCCCATTTAATGTGATGCGATTGATTTAGTAAGCTGTAGCAAAAACTAAATATTTAGTTTTAATATCTTCTGATAGGATATCTTCTTATAGCATACGTTTCAATGCACAGGTTAGTTACGTAGTAGTAGTAGCGGAATTTAAATAAAGATGTTAGTAAATCAATATAATTAGGAATATGTTGGCCAAATTTTCTTAAGGTTTACGAAGTCTTCGTTAAATAAATTTACAATAGGAAGCACTGCGATAAAAATTTGCAGGTATTGTAAACTACATGATGTAGGTGATGTGAGTAAGATTATTGGCTTTATCCTAGAACTTTTTCGGTGAACATAAAGTCTGTTGAAAAGATCCCTTTGGCCACTGTAACTACTTAGGGTCTATTTCTTAATCTATGCGTATAATAAATCTGTAACAGGACTATTTCTGTACACTAAATATTTTTTGAAAATCTGTGGTTGGTGCAGTTAGTAATCGAAATGGAATACAATTTTTATAATTTTTGTCTGTTTCTCTGTCCGTCTGTCTGCGTTCGCATAACGTAAAAACTACTAGATAAATTTTAATAAAATTTTGTCAGGAGATACCCTAGTATCATGATTCAAATATAGGACAGGCAAATATCTTATTTCCAGGAGAAAATATGGAAAAAGTCGTGAAAGTACTCAATTTTACCGGTTTAAATGTGTTGCAAACTTAACAATACCTTTTATTTTTGAAAGCATGATATTTTAAACACTATATACAGAAGTCTACAATAATATTAGAATTTTATATAAATTTAAGAATTGTATCCGGTGATGGGTAACTCCATTTAAAGAAAATATATAAACCATAACTCAAGCACTATAAAAGTGAGTCTTAAAGTTTGGTGTGGATTACCTTCAAAGCAAAATCGAACAAAATATTGTTATGGCGCCCACGACGTAGCGGGCACAGCCAGTAATAAATAAAGAATCAATGTCTTAAAATGCGGCAAAGTATTGAAAGAACAAATTTAACCCAGTAGTCCCCTTATGCTTTTTATGGCTAAGCGTCCCATGATCATAATTTTTTTAATTATTTATTTAAAGTATATTAAAGAGGACCCAAACGGCATTTTGATTTTTTTCGTTTGTATTGTAATCTAATTGTAAAAGGTGTTTTTTATAGAGGTATAGAACTTTAAGTTTCAATAAAACAACGATGGATTATTCGATTGACATGAATTTTAATTATCTGAAAGATAATCTTGTGGCATTACATTTTAAATATGATCGTTGGCATATGCCATATGACCGCCACGGCTGCCGCGGAGGTAATCCAATCTGAACATCCAATTTTCGATGACATTTTCCAACATTTGTGGCCGTATATCGGCAATAACACGGCGAATGTTGTCTTCCAAATGGTCAAGCGTTTGTGGTTTATCCGCATAGACCAATGACGTTACATAGCCCCACAGAAAGTAGTCTAGCGGTGTAAAATCACAAGATCTTGGAGGCCAATTCACAGGTCCAAAACGTGAAACTAGGCGGTCACCAAACGTGTCTTTCAATAAATCTATTGTGGCACGAGCTGTGTGACATGTTGCGCCGTCTTGTTGAAAACACATCTCCTGGAATTCATGGTTATTCAATTCAGGAATGAAAAAGTTAGTAATCATGGCTCTATACCGATCACCATTGACTGTAACGTTCTGGCCACCATCGTTTTTGAAAAAGTACGGACCAATGATTCCACCAGCCCATAAAGCGCATCAAACAGGCAGTTTTTCTGGATGTAAGGGTGATTCGACATACACTTGAGGATTACCTTCACTCCAAATGCAGCAGTTTTGTTTGTTGACGGAGCCATTCAACCAGAAGTGCGCTTCATCGTTAAACAAAATTCGCTTATGAAAATCGGGAACAACGGTAATCTCGTTTTTGCACTATTTGCAAGCGTTGTTCAAGCGAGAGTCTATTAATGAAAAGTAATGCCAACTTAAAGTTCTATACCTCTATAAAAAACACCCTTTATATCTCACATTATGATAAAATTAATGTGTTGGCTTCTTTAAAAATAAAAGAAAAAAATTTAAAAAGAATTGAAAAAAAATTCCTGCAGTTTAAAGATTATTTGCCTTGTTAGGGAAATATTTTGCAAAGAAAACAGGACGCATTTTTTTTTAATTTTCTGGCATAGTGTTATTTTTTTTAAATTCTTTATAATACTATTTCCTTACAAATTCCTTCGTTATCTTGCCTTTTTTGTTATAAACGAATCTAAAAAGAGAAAACGATTGTCAAAAATGCTAGGTATTTTATATTTTTTTATTTACACTTTATTCTACTCCGCATTCTTTAAATTTTATTCAATTCACCCTACTAATTTAAATTCCTGCCTGAAAAATCTTTGTACAAATTACGTACAAAATTGTCATTAAGCTACGTTGGCCATTATAAATTGACAGCAGAAAAAATATTGTATATACATTTTGCTTAAATACCTTAAAGATTATGTGTATTTCTGTTGTGTTATTTTATCTTTTACTTTAAATCAAGTTTTTACTTTATTCTCACAGCAATAAATTATTATAAAGAATTTATAGGCTACAAGGCCTAAAAGTATGCAATACCACAGTGCGCATATTTAATAACTACACACACAATATTTCATTCTTGTATGCTACAGTTGGGAGCATATTGTTACGGTGCTTTTAGTTGTAATACTTATAAAAAACTCAGATAATAATGTTACTTTAATGTCTTTACATCTCAACTATACACGACAACTGATCACGTAAATTTTTGAATTAAGACTGCCGTATCGCTGGCAATTGCGATTTCTATTTAAAGACTAGCAAAAACGCCTGGAATGTTCTCTGCTGCAAAGATCTGGCAGGCTTGTTCTGAATGTGTTTTTTATACTGGTATTTATGTAGGTTCTTAAACGCTTAAAGTACCCGAAAAATAGCGCACATGTGCTTTTTCTCTATCAACATACAGAGGAAAGTGACCTTAAAATCAATTAGAAGAAAATTGTGGTGTTGTGTGTTTTATTGGCACTGGTATATGCACTACTCAAGGGAGTTATTGTTTCTTCTGTACTTGCGTGAGAATATCACCAAAAAGTATCACCTATACAAGCTCAAAATCTTTGTCGAATTGTGTAGAATCTACAAATTGTGCACAAATAACTGACATATTAATACGCATAGTATAGCAACAAACATACAGGAATGGAATAATGGGCGTAGTACATTGCACTAGGGTACACTTTTGCAGTCAATATGGCCAAAATCCATGAATGGGGTTAAGAGAGCCTCGATAGACTGATTGCTAGTTCCCTGGTCTATCAGTATGGAGATTGCGACTTCGATTTCTGCAGACAAACTAAAAGCTTTACAGGCAGATGTCTTAAAAAACTGGTATCACTTTGCGACTATTTCCAGTCTATATAATAGTATTGAACGAACACAGGCCTATTTTGAGGTCCTTAAGCAAGACTATTTTGGAAAATAAAACGCTTGTTTGATAAATCTTTTATCCAAATTGCCTTCGCAATATGATATTTAAGCTGGAAAAATTGTAAAAAAATAGGGTTTTCCTAATCATAATTAATACTTATCAATACAGAAAACACAGTACTATTGAAAAACACACTGATTAATAAAATTATCAACAGGTCCCCAAAAGGTGCTAAAGGGTTTTTTAGTTGTGACTACAGGAACTTTGACAACTGATAATGGGGATAATTTGAAACTATGTATGTATTCAGTCGGCTTAATACCCGCATAATGAACAGAGTAAAAATGACTAATGGAATCAGAAAGATATTCTCTATGAAATGTTTATAGGCCAAGGGGTATTCAAGCAGAAGAAAGGGAAGTTTTTTTCAAAGAGATTCCTTATTATGTTCATGTGGAAAATCTTTTTAATTTTATCAAGAAGGCAATCCCATTAAATTAATAAGAAAACTTGTTATTCACAATTTGTTTACTCATTTTTGACACAAAAAAAAACAATCCATAGAAAAACTCTTTTTGATTCTATTAGATTTTCTTCTGAATTGTATAAAAATGGATTTCTTGTTGATTTCGTTAGCCTACCTAATTGATTTTTTCAAACAGGGTATCCTGATTGATTTCACTGGGTTCCTATACGATCATGTGTAAATCATCTTCTTAATTTTCTTAATAAGGAAATCTTCTTGATAATATTAGCTTTCTTGTAATTTCGTTCATATAAATCAACATAGAAACTGTTTGTTAAAACAGAAAATATAAAATATACGTTTGGTGTAGTGGTTAAGTGCGGGCCTGTAAAACGAATCACACCAAGTTCGATCCCTGGCAGAGGACAAAAAAATTTTCAACATGGTTTCGGGTGTTACAAATTAACCCCCTCTAGACAATCTATCAGAAGATGCTCTCCTGACCATCCACCCCCTGGAAAATTAAAGGATAATATGAAGACAAAATCAAATGTAAGGCATCCGCCACAAAAAGAAAACGTAGAAAGAAATCAAAGATTAGCAAAAAATCAATATACCAATTATTTTCAGTTTTTTATTTTGAAATTTTTTGTTAACTTTTTGTTATAAAAAAACAAGATTGCCTAATAAAATCAAGAAGAAAACCTTTTCGAAAAAAAAACAAGAAGAATACCTAATTAAAACCCAAAGTTTTCTTCTTGATTTTTTCAAAAAGGTTTTTCTTATTAAAATAATAAGACTTTCTTCTTGAAAAAAACCACAGAGATGTCTTATAAATTTTGTTATATTTTATTAGGTATTTAAACACTGTTTTTTCGATTGTGATAAAATTTGTTTATCAAAAAAGATCCCAACTGGATAAATAAGTACTTACGTGGTTGACCAATGCAAATGAAATTTTCTGTGGGTATGTAATTAATCAGCGAAAACTAAATCGCAACATTAATCTGCAACATTAAGGTATTCTTAAAATAAATGCCAAAAATCCCAAAATTGAAACGTTTTAGTATTTTTCCCATAAAGTCCACATATGTAATAGGTCCTTAAATACTTTCAGAATAGTTGATCACTGCCATAATAATAGCTTTATTATGGTAGGATAATGTCTGTCAGATTTAAAGGCCGTAACAAAAATTTTACAGTAATGCAATGCTATGCCCCAACAGAAGACGCATCGAACGAAATAAAAAAATGATTCCTACGACGTTCCAAATAGCACCATACACAACTCTGCGATGAAAGATTTAATAAATGGGTGATTTTAACCCTAAAATAGGTCCAGACAACACGAATCTAAACCACATCATGGGCAAACATGGTATTGGCGTAATGAACGACAATTGAAAACCTCTTATTGAGTTATGTGGAATAATCGAGTTAAAAATTGGCTGAACTCTTTTCCCGCACAAGGTCATCTACAAGGCAACTTGTAGACTTGATAACAGAACCGAAAACCAAATTGACCACAAACATATGTGTTTCAGCCAAATGGAGGAATATTCTTTATGATGTCCGAAATAAGAGAGGCGCAGATATTGCCTTAGACCACCATATCTTAGTTGGAATAGTTAAATTCTCCGTAAAGAAAATGCGACAAAAGCCGAAATCCATTAGAATTAACTGCAATACTCAAATTAAATCATTCGTTGATAATCGCAACACCTAAGATTAAGTTGTTGTCTTAGTATAGACATTTTTTGTATTAATTTACTGATTATTTTGGGACAAATTCAGTATCAATAAATATTTCTTGTGATTTTTTTTATAACCAAAACATTTTTTTGTTGACAATATGGTTATTTAAAATAAAAAAATTGTTGGTTGATATACTTATAACCAAAAACAAAGAGCTCTTACTTTGATTGGTTACGATAACTAAAATAATATATATGCAATGATAATGGTTAAAAATAACCAATATTAAATAAAATGAATTTTTTCGTAACTTTTTTATGTGAAATAAAAAAATAACAATTATGTTCGGTCCCTGTAATATACTAGAACAAAAGGCCAAATTCTATGAACTATAACATTCAAGCTAAAACACATTTGAAACATAAGTCACAAATGCCTACGAAGACGGTCTAGGACGTGAAACGAAAAGAAAAGAGACTACATATCAGACCAATCATTGTCAATGATTAATGAATGAGCTTTATTAAAAAAACCAAATAAACTCACTAAAAAGTCTAGCTAAAAGAGGAGAAAAACAAGCCGAATACCGCCAACTTGACAAACGAATAAAACATTCGATAAGAGATGACAAGGAGAAAAAAACTTCCACGATCACTGAAGCAGAAAATGCAGCTGCAGTGCATAACATGAGGGACAGGTATGGGATACGGAAATTTTTTCAAAAGACTGGACTGAAGCGCATTATTATAAAACTCCCAAAGAAAGGAGACACCACGAATTGCAACAATTGGAGGGGCATTAGTATTTTGTGCATTGTTATAAAAGTCTTCATTAAAATAATTCTAGAGCGAATCGTCCAGCAAGTAGACGAAAACTGCGCCCGGAACAAGCCGGTTTTAAAAGTGGTCACTCCTGAAATGCGTTCCCCTTTGTATATTATTTTTTTTTTTTGACTACGAGAAAGCATTTGGCTCGAGAATGTATTTGGGCAAAACTAAAAAAATATGGAGGTGCCACAGAAGATTATTACCCAGCAAAAAATATCTTTTACCTGAGGCAGGTTTGTAAGGGAGAGAGAAATAGACTCTCCCATACCAACCTGCTTCAATAAGGAATGATCTTTGTTTATTAAAAAACACTTGTTGATATTTTAAACGCACAATATCAACTATGCAACACTAATTGGATTATTGCGTCACCTCATCGGGAATTTTATAAAATAAAACTTATTCGCTTACATACCTGCATCCTCGTAATCGAGAGAGAATGCAGTTTGTGATTAAACAAAAATTAAGAAATAAATACACATTTCTGCCTTACATTTACATATAGCATTCTCAAAGGCTCTTATAAGATGCGCTTTTGGAAGACATGAGTTTTATTTTACTGCTTACCAAAAACCAATAATTCTTTGCTGGGTACCATTATACGAAGCATCTAAAACAATTTAGAATGTACTGTGATGCACGAGAGAAGAATATCTGAACACTTTAATACAGTATCCGGAGTTACACAAGGATGCCCACTGTCACCACTTCATTCCTTGTTGTGATCGATGAAGTAGCCAGACGTACCTATTTTGAAAAACCGAGAGGCATTTTATGGGACCCACTAGTTCAAAATCTAAGGTCGGCTATGTGACATGCAACAAAAACTTAATGACCTAGAGAATCAAAATAAGTGGGCCTAAAAATTAACACGACTAAAACATGCTAGCGTCGAACGAGTAGAGGAATTCACGTATCTTGGAAGCTACATATGCGAAGACGGTGGTGCCAAAACAGAATCAGAAAAGCACAAGGTCATTTACACGGCTGCGTAATGAGTGGAACTCAAACTGCTACAGCGTTAAAACAAAAATTAAAACTTTTAAAGCCTGCGTTCTCTCAGTTCTACTGTGCGGCTGCAAAACATGTTTTGTTACAGAGAATATACAGAGGAAGCTACGATTTATAAGGCCTCGCTGAATATCCTATGCACATCAATGACTAAAAGCACAATATTAGCGCTGGCAATTTCTACTACTTTTAATTACACGATACTACTCAATACTTGTCAATCGGGCACCCAATAGTATTCAATACTTTTGTTTACATAACTGTTAATCATAGTTTTAATGTACTCGTTATATTTTCTATTTAATTTGTTTCTAAAACTATAACGTTAAAAGTATCGACTAACTACGTTTGAGTATGGAGTATTCAAAAAAAAAGGATCCAAGACTCGGTACCCACTACTCAATACTTTGCCATTACTAGTGCGGATTACTTTCAAAGCAACATCGCACTTTATGTTTACAATTTGTGTGACCAATTGAAGGTCTACAAAACGGACATACAAACATAGGTTAAAAAAAATTTAGCTGCTAAATATGACTTGAAATGCTTTTAAGAAATCGCATTGCATTTTTTTCCACCACTGCTATACTAAAAACACAAACATTATCCTTCACCGGTGTGAAAAACAAAAGAGAACTAAATCTCTTTTAACACATAAAACTTTATTCTGGCAGGCAGGACACACAAAAACTGCCTACAAAACATGGCTGCATACAACACAACAAATTATATATGAAAACAACGAACGACAATTATGAAAATATCAACAAAAACTTGAACAGAATTTAAGACTTATTGCATTATAATAATGACATGAATTTGGGAAACATTAAAATGCAATATTTAGAACATTTGCTAGCACAATCTAATAAATTACTATAGAGTTGTTGCCAGCATGAGTTTTCGTTGCACAAACAACTAAATATAAAAGAGTGATTTACGGTGGTTGCAACACCTGAAAAGTGGACAATCACATATTTTCCTAAATAACATTTATCAGCATTTTAGACATGATTTTCTTATTTAAATGGGCGACAAGTGCCAACGTTGGTTTTAGTTTATAATGATTGTTATTCAGCGATTTTTTGGTCTCAACAATTGTGATTGTATGAATATGTATATAGAGAGTTTGCTGGTAATAGCAGGTTATAATATTCGTGATTAATACACTGATAGAAAAATTCATCGTCGAATGAATGATGGCGTATCATAGGAGGTATGACATCAATAGTATGAAACATTTCATCAATAAAGTGAAAACTGACATCAATGTTATATGACAAAAGTCATCATAGAATTTTGTCATATTTTAGGTATCATTTATGTTATATCTGGAACATTATTAACTCGAAGACATATTTGTTATATTATAAATAGGTGAGGTATGTATGTATACAGAAAAAGAGTAAGAAGTTTTCTAACATTTTCATGAGCAATTTAATTTAAAAATGAATAAATTTATGCTTAAAAGCATTTTTATAACATTAAAATAATTTCATTGCATTGTTGCAAATTCATCAACATTATTATGAACAAACGAGTATGTGAGACCTCATCTTTTTATTGATAACACTTAGTGATCTTATGACACTTATGATGTGTCAAAGTAAAAAAATATGAGATTAAACTGCCAACCAAATGCGTATTCTTATTATTAAGTAGCTGTTCCCACACACGATGTGTGCGTCCTAACATTATTTTTCTCGATTTTGCTTTGAAAGTAAACCACACCAAATTTTAAGACTTTTACGTATTTACTTTATATAAAGGTAACCATCCCAGGAAAAATTCTACAATTTATATAAATTTCTAAAAATTAGTGTAAAGCTCTGTAAAAGACAGACAGAAAATGAAATACTCATTATTAAAAAAAACAGCTTTCAAAAATGAAAGATACCTTAAAGTATGCATATACAGTGAAACCTTTAATAACCAGACCCTCACCGTCATGGTATTTTGTTTGTATAGTACAGTGAACAAAAAATATAACTAAATACTGCAAAATGGGGTGTAGAATTGAAGAAAAGTAGGTTGTTATACAGCTACCAAACTTTTTAGTCAAATCTATATATGATTTTCGTAAAAACATTTTTTTTTTTAATTCCATATACATGAAGAAATTTTTTAATAGGACTATTTCTTTTCGTTATTTAATAGAGTGTATATGTGATAAAAAATAAGTTAAATCAACTAAAATTTTTAGTTATTTTTATTATAAAATTTTATTCTTTATAATATTTTTTCATCATTAGAACATGGTAGACCTCGTTCTCACCAACTGACGATTGATAATTGAATACAAGTTTTCTCGTATTCATTTATCTGGGTTTGGCTGATTAAATAGATGATGCTTAAAGCTAAAACACTACCCTAAGTAGATTAGATACAAGCGTGCTGATGACGGACGTGGCTGTCTAGAAAATGTGCATTCCGCTCGTGCTGGTGTCTAAAAATTAAATTTTCGCAATTTTTCTGTAATATTATCACCTAATTTGTAATTTAATTAATTCTTTCTTAGAGAGAATAAAAACGAACTTAAGCTAGATTATAAAATTTCATTGTATGTAATGCATAAACAGTTCGACTAATAATAATCAAATTTTCAAAATTAGAACATAATCTTAAAACAAAATTTATTCATTAATGCCTTTTTTCGCCTTTTTAATGGGTGATTTTTTTGAGGTTAGGATTTTCATGCATTAGTATTTGACAGATCACGTGAGATTTCAGACATGGTGCCAAAGAGAAAGATGCTCAGTATGCTTTGACATTTCATCATGAATAGACTTACTAACGAGCAACGCTTGCAAATCATTGAATTTTATTACCAAAATCAGTGTTCGGTTCGAAATGTGTTTTATCGACAAATTTTGTTCAGCGATGAGGCTCATTTCTGGTTGAATGGCTACGTAAATAAGCAAAATTGCCGCATTTGGAGTGAAGAGCAACCAGAAGCCGTTCAAGAACTGCCCATGCACCCCGAAAAATGCACTGTTTGGTGTGGTTTGTACGCTGGTGGAATCATTGGACCGTATTTTTTCAAAGATGCTGTTGGACGCAACGTTACGGTGAATGGCGATCGCTATCGTTCGATGCTAACAAACTTTTTGTTGCCAAAAATGGAACAACTGAACTTGGTTGACATGTGGTTTCAACAAGATGGCGCTACATGCCACACAGCTCGCGATTCTATGGCCATTTTGAGGGAAAACTTCGGAGAACAATTCATCTCAAGAAATGGACCGGTAAGTTGGCCACCAAGATCATGCGATTTGACGCCTTTAGACTATTTTTCGTGGGGCTACGTCAAGTCTAAAGTCTACAGAAATAAGCCAGCAACTATTCCAGCTTTGGAAGACAACATTTCCGAAGAAATTCGGGCTATTCCGGCCGAAATGCTCGAAAAAGTTGCCCAAAATTGGACTTTCCGAATGGACCACCTAAGACGCAACCGCGGTCAACATTTAAATGAAATTATCTTCAAAAAGTAAATGTCATGGACCAATCTAACGTTTCAAATAAAGAACCGATGAGATTTTGCAAATTTTATGCGTTTTTTTTTTAAAAAAAAGTTCTCAAGCTCTTAAAAAATCACTCGTTAGAAAAATAAACGAACAAAGCTTTGAGTTTCTGTTACAGGCATTGCATTTGAAATGTTTAAAATAAAAAAAAAAATATAAATTGAAAAATTTTTTTTATTTTAAATATCAACTCATATAATTTTTCTGAAGTTAAATTTAACGAAATTTCTTATATTTTACAGCTCTTTTTTTCATTTATATATGAGCCGTTTTATTTGAGAGTGGTGTAAGTGTATTTTATTTAATAGATATATACTATTCTAGTGTAATGTTTTTTTAAATATTAAATTGATTTTAAAAAAATGTATACTTTTAATGCCTTCAAAAGGAGTTACATCAATTTCAAAGTCAGCAAAAATTAATAATCTTATATTTACAAAAAGTAACTCAATTGGAACAAACCGATTTCTTTTTATGATATTTTCATTAAATACTTTAACAATAAAAATAAATAAAAAATAACAAAATAAAATAGGCTTTATTTCAACATTTACTATTCAACCGACATTATTTATACACTTGTCTATACATATAATAAAATAGTAACTCATTTCCTTCTGTTATTTTTGTTTCTTTTGTGTTAACATCACTTGATGGATTTACTTATAGAGTATTTTTGGCTTCTCTAAAATTAGGAAAATGGTTTCCTGATGATCTGGCCTGAGCAACCAGTGGAATACGTATAGGAACTAGCTCTTTTCCCCCAACAAATAAATTGCATTTTTATTAAAAAACGTTATGGTTAATTAGCATAATATTAAATAATGGATTATAACAAAATTGTGTGAGAAGGTACCTGTTTCCAATTCGTATACTTTTTTTTCGCAAACATACCTTATTTCCAAGAGATAATGAAGAGAAAAATCAGTAAAATTACGCCTTCTTTTTTCCCGACTTAAAGGTACAGCATACTTTAAGGCATCTTTTATTTTTGAAAGCGGGATATTTTAGTTGCGCAACAGATGTAACAGTCGTATAATTAGTGTGAAATACTTTAAAAGCCAAATCGAGCAAAATATTGTCAGGACGCCCACGACGTGGCGCGCATGCTAGTTTTTAATATATTTTAAATTGTTTCATTATGATCAAGTTTTTGAAAATAGTCATGATGTGTTGGAGGGATATGTGTTGGAGGGATATCACATCTATCTATTTTTCGAATGTGATTATCCAACATATCTTCAACCAATATACTTCTTCACCATTTTTATTTTTTCCCGTCTTAAAGTTGCATCTTTTAAGGGTTTTGTATTTATTATATTATAAAATAAACGGGGAAAAGGCGAAATTCCGAGAAACTATAAAAATTTTTATGTCATTTACAATGTTGCCACACATTTAAAGAAGAACTAAAGAAATTATGTAGTTTAATTTTGAACAAAATAGTAGTATGTCTTTGAGGATAGTGGACATACACCACTTTCAAAGATATTATATTTGTTACTTCATTAACTACGAAAATTTGTACCGATAAAAACAATAAAAATTTTAACAGATGTTTTTGGAAGAAGTTTATAAATAAAAAGTTCATAGTAAATTGTATTCATTTTTATCATTAACTATTTTTTGTCAAAATAGACTTACAGCACTTCCAAAGAAAACGGCTCATATATTCAATTTTCTTCAAAAATAAAATTAAAAAAACTTGGTAATATAAACGAAAAATTTTTCAAATCAACGGACAAATTAGTCATATTAACTTCTTTTGGGGATATAAATTTAAATAATTTTATGGGTTGTTTTTCTTAAAATGTTTAACTAATGTTTTAACTAAATTTTTTGTTAATTTGTTAAACAGAATTTTATTTGAATTTTGATAAGTTTTTATAAGGTTTATTGATCTATGTTTTTGACAAAAGAAATTCTGTTTATTTGAATAAAATTAGTTTATATGAATAAATCGTATATAGTATTCAATAAAAATTACGTTAATTTAACTATTTTTCTATTGTTCTACTAATTTTTTCGTTAATATTACCTACGAAATGTGGTTCAGTGTAGAGGTATCCGCTTAAGAGAGATGTTTTTATTTGTTCGAATGCGAAGTCGCCTCTAGCAAACTAATGGAATTGTCAAGCTGTCCTTGTAAATAGTAATTACTTATTTTATATGACAACATTTATTTATTTACCTTGGTAACACTTCGACTTTTAAAACATGTACATACATATTTATTTGGGATAATTGTGTTTGTAATTAAATATGGCGCAATGGTATTTCAATGGAAATATTATACAAAAGAACCCCGAACATGTAACAAATATTCTGTTTAGTTTTAAATTTATATAAAATATTTCATAGGTTTAATTAAAAGTAGGCTTATAGGATTTGACTTAGTAAACATATAAAATAGAAATCAAACCATTTACAATTAAATTGGTAAATTGAATAAAATACATTTATTATTTACATACATATATATGTATATCGTTTTGTGTAAAAGTTCATTTTTAATTAACAAATTACCAACAATTATTAACAAGTGAATAATCTATCAACAGAAACGAAATTATATAAATATCTGAATTATATTATATAAGGCTTAAGTTCGTTATTTTAAAGAGAAAAATTACATACTAGTACAGTATATTTGCAGTATATTTGCATCTATCTAAAAGGCAGTTTCTATTTTCAATTTAAACATCATTTATCAAGAGAAATAGAAATAGAATGCTATAAAATAACAACATTGCAAAAATATTCTATTTTTCTTGTAACGCTTAAAAATAAAGTGTAGTCATATCAGCCATAGTACGTCAATAATTAAAATCGTATCTGAAACTAATTAATATCTTTAAGGCTCCTTATTATAACTTGCCAATAGCTAAAGCCCAGTACGCAGCTCTACGGAATTTCAGGTTTCATTTTTTTTGCCTTTATTTCTACAAAAGTAGAAATAAAAATCATGTAGTTTTGTTTATAAAAGTTTATCGTGTATTGCACTCAATCAATACAGAAATGAATAAAAAATATTTTTAAAGTATAAAAAACATGAAATGTCATAAATTCCGTTACCAAACAATTGCCTGAACATTAATTTTTTTTTTTTCAGTTGAACAAAAAAAGTCTACACTTTTTGTTTGAACATCCCTGTAATAGTCTAAAATTCCGTATAGCTTTCTTTTTAGCTGCGTACTGCGAAACGAAAAGTTGCCTGAAAATTTTCAAACCTGAATTTTAAGCTGTTGTTTTTTTACACATACTTCTTATGGGAAACTGAAATTCAGGCAGCTGCGTACTGGCCTTAAAGCAGGATTTTATCGGAGAGATAAATAGTTTTTATAATATAACTTCTCCTTAAAGTACGTGATAGTTAAAGGTTATTGTTAGCTTTTACTTACAGTAACGAAGAACTATTTATTGCTCCCACAATATCTTAACTTTAGCCATTGGCAAGTTATAAGAATGAGCCTAATTGGTGCAAAAATTTCTGTGATCAACTTTTTTTTTTTTTTTTTTTCATAAATTGTTTATTGTATCTTCAATATTTTTGAACTAACAATAATTACTCATATCTTAAGTCTAAAATAAAAATATATTTTTTAAGTCCAGCCAGTGCTAGACAAAAATAATGTTTGTTTCACGGATTTTGCAATCATTTGCGGGTCATCCCTCTAATGTACGGCCAAGAAAAGCAGTATCTCTTCTTTTTAGTCGAATGTAATCAGGTTCATTCAGCATGTTACGCGCTAAAGGGTTTGGATGAGATTCAAGCCTCTTTAGATATGTGACTGCATGTTTCGCTATTTCTGCTTTAACTGATGGCATGTTTAGGTCTTTGTGGATGTTCGAATTTTTTATATACCAGGGAGCAGATGTAATAATACGTAAAATCTTATTTTGGCGCCTTTGAATTTTTTCTACATTGCTAGCTGAGGCAGTGCCCCATAACTGAATCCCATAGCACCAAATTGGTTTGAGGACCGACTTGTACAGTAGAAGTTTACAATCTAAGCTCAGGGTGGAGTTTCTGCCAATGAGCCAATTTAGTTGTACTACTTTTAGTTTCATTTGTGTTAACTTGAAGTCAATGTGGCTTTTCCAAGTAAGGCGACGGTCAAGATGTATACCCAGGTATTTAACGTCTGAAAGCTGTGGTATCATTTGGTTAATTATGCGAATATGAGGGCATGAGTCCCTACGCAGTGTGAAAGTTATGTGAGTGCATTTTTGTTCATTCACTTTTATTCTCCATTTTTCTAGCCATTTTTCCAAATTGAGTATGTGGTCTTGTAAAATTTGTGATGCTTCTTGGGCACTTTCATGAATATTTAAGAAAGCTGTGTCATCTGCAAAAGTTGATGTGTGGCCTAGGGTTCTAATTGGCATATCTGATGTGTACAGTAAATATAAAATTGGTCCCAAATTACTACCTTGGGGAACTCCGGCTTCAATGAGCTGTGGCGAGCTTAAAAAGTCACCTTCTTTTAGTAAAAACTTGCGATTCGTTAAATAATCTTTTAAGAGCTTATACAAGTTTTCGGGCAAGTTCAGCTTTAGCTTAAATATTAGGCCTTCGTGCCAAACCTTATCGAATGCTTGATAAAGAGCGCAGAACAGTATTTTTTTTCTTCAAATGTCGTTTTAATTACATTTACTAATCTGTGTGTTTGTTGGATCGTACTATGTTGTTTTCTGAAGCCGAATTGATGGTTCGGAATACATCCTTTCGCGCTAAGAATTGGATTCAGCTTAGTTATTAATATTCTCTCAAATAACTTTGATACGTTTGATAAAAGGCTTATAGGTCTGTATGATTCTACTTTTGTGTGGTCTTTTCCTGGTTTAGGAATCTTAGAAATCAAAGAAACTTTCCACTCTGTGGGAAAGTACTCAAGACGTAAGATGACATTAAAAACAAACAGAATAATTCTGCGACCTATAAGGGGCAACTCAACTAACATCTTGTTACTTGTTTTTTGGTGTTTAAATCCGCTATTGCCCTTTTAATATCGCTAAATTCAAATCTTAGGTGTACTTCGGCAGTAGTCTCTACTGGTGGCAACTCAACTATATCAGTACACATATTTGAAGTGAAAACCTTTTTCAAATGTCCAACAAACAAATTGCCTTTTTCGGTATCATTCCTTGCCCAGTCTCCACAAGAAGTTCGCAAGGGAGGCTTACGTACGACTGGCCTTTTAAGGTTTCTACATGCACGCCATAATGAATAATCTGATTGTTCAGTTGCGTCGAGGTCCTCCAAGTAATTTTTCAGAGATGCTACTCTTCGAGATTCTAGCAGTTGTCTTAGCCGTTTCGTGCAATCTTTAAGTCTAGATTTGAGTTGAGGAGATCTGTGTGCTTGCCACTCTCTTCTAATTTTCCTTTTTTCAGCCAAGAGCCGCTCGACATCTACAAAATAAATTTGATTGTATCTAGCTGGTTGTCTGGTTTCTGTCGCATGTTGGGCAGCTGATTTAAGGTTTTGAATTATTTTGAAAATTAGACTCTGGTCCACATCTTCTGGTGTTCTTAGCGGTATGTTTTCCGAACAATGAGTACTGAGATACTTTCTATATTTCAACCAATTAATGCTTGTGCAAGTTGTTGGCGACACGATATTTTGCTGATTCCATATATAGACAATAGTGGGTGAATGATCTGAGGATAATTCGAGTGACGCTTCAACCTTAATCATTTCTCTCGAAATACCTCGCCAAAATCAATAACATCAGGTATTTTTTGTCGATCAGCAGGCCAATAGGTGGGTTGTCCACTTGATATCACATTCAGACGCATTTTTGAAATTGTATCAAACAAAACACGACCTTTTGGAGTTATTAGGCGTGATCCCCAAAACGTATGTTTAGCGTTGTAGTCGCCTGATGCTATGAAACAGGGACCTAATGATTTGTAAAAGTCGATATATTGACTCTCTGATATTTGAAATCTAGGAGGTGAATAAATCGAAGAAATAACAAAGTTCTGATGATATTCTTCAATACAGATGTTTGTTGCTTGTAGGTAGTCCTCACAAAAGTCACACAGTAAATGATGTTTAATTCGAGCCCTTATTAGTATTGCTGAACCACCACATGCTCTGCCACGGGGGTCTTTAGTGTCATATAATATATAGCGATTTATTTTAAAAAAGCTATTTGTTGTTAAATGAGTCTCTGAAACCATCATGACATCAATTTGTTGGTTCTTCAAGAAGTACTCGAGTTCATTTTTGTATTGGCGTAAGACGTTTGCGTTCCAGAAACATATTTTTAAACAGTTCATAGTTTGTTAAGTACCGCCTGCAACATCATAGATTGCATGCGAACCATTTCTTGCATCATGCTGCTCATAGAGCTCATAAAACTGTTTAACGAATGCACTAATGTCTCGATGCTTGCTTCGAGACGATTATAGTTACCAGATGGTGTTTGTTCTTTAGCTTCTGGATGCATATTTGGGGTAGAATTGTTTGTAGGTGTCGCTTTGTTTGCTGAAACATGATTTGATTTTAACATATCCGCGTATGAAACATGTTTTGTTGTGGGTTGAGCTAACTGAGCTAAATGAGCATTTGCTTGGTATTGTGGCTGCCTACAAGGAGTATTTAATTTCTGAGTTGACTTCCTTACCATAGAAAAAACTGGACAGCCTCTGTAGTTAGCGGTGTGGTTTCCACCGCAATTGCTACATTTTTTAACCTTCGAGTCATCCTTTGGTTTGTCGCATTGGGTGGAGCAATGAAGCTCTCCACACACAACGCAAACCGGAGGCAACTTGCAGTACGCCCTTGTATGGCCATATTCTTGGCAATTTAAACACTGGACGGGTCCTGACCGCTTATGTGGTTCCTCTACACTTATCCTGCGGTGTAACAGATATTTTAGATTATAAATGGGATGCGTTTCGTTCTTCTTCAATCTAATATCCCCAGGTTCCAGTTCAACGCGAAATAGAGGTTGAGGGACGCGCTCTCGATTTCTGAGATTGTCAACGCTTTTCACCTTAAATCCTGCTTTTTGGAGGCCAGCTTTTATTTCCACTGGATTAACATATGAGTCTACACCTTTGATGACTACCTGTAGGCCTTTGCTACTCTTCAGCTGGTAGGTATAACAGTTTTTTTTGCAGCTTTCAAACTCCTTTACTGCTTTGCGATAACTACTTTCGTCTATAAATTGAATTTTAGTTTCATCAATGTTACCACGTTTGATAGGAATTACATAGAATGAGTTTTCCCCGATAGCGGAGATTAACTTAGTTATTAATTCATTTGAATTTTCCTCTCTTAAAAAAATTGGTGGTGGTTTAAACGACTTGGGTGCGGTTTTTGTTTCATTTGCTTCGTTATCTAAAATAGCAAAACGATTATGGGAATTTATTCCGTTAGAGTCCTTGTCTTTTTGTACTTTAGCCATTGGTGCAATCTGCGAAGATTTAGAGCTTCGACCTCTTTTCAATACAGTTATGTATCTGTCCATTCCCACTTGCGTCTTGGGTTTTTCTACACTATCCATATTATCTTTGGAAACGCTGTGTTCAGAATGCGATTTGTTTGTAGTTATTTTATTGTCATCGCTTAGTAAAAGCGACGAACAAGATTGGGCACGTTAATATAATTAATTCAGTTATATGTTAATACATAGTTAATTAAGAAAGATTAAAATTATATTCCAGTTGAATAAATAATTGAATTAATTAAAAATTTAATTAAAGTCGTATATCGTGAGTAATAGCTGCAACATTGAGGCACCGTCACACCGACAACTGATGTGAGAATGAAAAATATTAAAAATAAATAAGTATAATTTGTTTTTCCATTTTGAAATTATTTAAGCGTAGATTTAATCAGAAGATAATGTTTGTTTACCTAGAATCTTTTTATCTTTAAATAATACCCAGTTTATTTCTTTCTTATTACACTGAAATAAAAAAAAAGTAAAATTAAACGAAAATTAAGTAAAATCAAGGGATAAATGAGACACATTAACTCCTGTTAGGGATGTAAATTCAACTATGTTTACAGGTTATTAGAATGTATAATTAATATTTTAACTATTTTTATTATTGAGATATGCTTTTAACAACAGAAATTCTGTTGATTTGAATACAATTAGTTTATATCGTTAGCTAAAATGCAACTAATAAAAATTAAATTTTAAAGTAGAAGTAGAAGTAAAAACATTTTTGTGAATGAAAACTAAATTATACGTCCCTTGGTTTTGAATGAATGAAAAATAAAACTGTAATTTTTGATCACAGAGGTATAAACTTTTGCTAAGACATGTAGTTTATTGGCATTCATAATAATCATTTATAAACTATATTTGGATTTTTTTTGTTAGTTACGCATTTTGCATTTTAACTAACAATAAGAATCAATTGTTCAATTCACAAAATACTGTTATCAGGGTTACCCTGTTATAGGTTTACCGTCAACTTATTTTACAATAGATAATGTTTGTTGTTGGTAATTTGATTGAAAAATTTGTTATAAATATACAATTTAATTTTATATGTTTAGAAAATATTGTATCGATACCATACCTGGGATTAAGTTTTTTATTTGAATAAATTATAAAAATCTTCGCATTATGTAATCATCGGTGTCGTTATTTTATTTTATATTTAATGTTATATATTTAGAGTGCTTTTACACCGCAAATTTATTTTGTACTATATTTGTAATTACTACTTCCCATGCATGATTCAATTTCATTTTATTATTCTGAACGACGTTGCCGTTGATAAAAGTTTTTATTTTACCATTTTTTTAATCTTCTTTAATCCTTTATAACAAATTTGTAAGCTATTTGCATGCATATCTGAATGCATTCACACAAGCAATTAGTAAAAGTATTATTTTATTATAAAAAATGGGAAGCAAATTTGCAGAGGTTAGAATATATTTAAACTAGGAACAATATAGTCAAACCTTCTGTAGAAAATACTACGAAAGACGTAATTATTTGTAAAAGTTTGCCATCTTCACATATAAAATCGAAATTAGAGTAATTTTGGTTAGTTAATACAATACAAGGTTTAATATTTTTAATTTCTTCGAATTAAAATTTTTATCAATGCATGCCAAAAGAAATCTATGTGGCAATTTTCAATTTTTAATCAATTTCAATATTGTTACTAATGACCAAATTATTTTTTATAAAATTACTTAAATTGGTTAAAAAAAATAGAATTCATTTTTGAATATAAATATTGTAAACATTAACTTTCTGACTGAAATTCTTTGATGAGAATATTTATCTGACTTAGAACTAACTTAGGAAATATACATCTATCTCCTTCGGCGAACCCGAAAATTCTAATCAGTTAAGTTTTGGTTTTTGTGCGCTATTCTATTTTCTTTATGTTGTATAAGTAGTAGATTTTACAATAAAAACTATTTCAAAAGTAATATATTTTCTCAATCTTACCAAAATTAGCTATAGCCTACCATTCTAAAAATCCCAAAAAGATATACCAAATTTGAGAGGAAAAATCCAAAAATGGTAACGTTGGTTCTGGAAATATTTATTATATTTGGAGTAATATTATTTTTTGAGTATAAAGCGATACAATTCTAAAATTTCAAAGCCTGTTCACAAGCTGTTTGAGTTAAAGTTTAATAAAATTTAAACAATGGAGCTTGGAAATGAGCAAATATATTGATTTTAATAGAGATTGGTTGTTGAAAAGTTGATTTAACTATTTTTGTCGCTAAGTTTCTACTAGATTTTTTCGCTAATATTAATTACGAAATTTGGTTCAGTGTAGTATGATGTGAAAAATAAGAAAAAAAAAACAATAATAAAGCCGTAAAAATGCTAAGTGCCAGATTTAATACTTTCCCAAAAGGCAATGGTTTCAACTCCGATTATGTGAGACAATCAATATTGAGATCTGTTTACAATTCAGCAAATATCCAATGCTACAATAATTATTCTTCTAAAGTAAAAAGAAAGTTCAAAAGTAATCCACGATCATTCTACCAATACGTCAATACTAAGCGTAGAGTTTTTGGTTATCCATCCATGATGATACGAAAACTTTTAACTTATTTTTTTCCTCTGCATATTCAAACAAGGAATGGGAAGTATCGTATAATTAACCATAGCCTATTTCTGGGTCGCTATATACAAATTGGCCAAAATTTCATACTTTTACTTTTGTGAATGCTATACGAAATCTGAAATATTTGAATAAATATGGTCCAGATGGTGTTTCAATCTGTGTACTGCAGGAATGTTTACATCAGTTAGTTTTTCCCCTAACGTACTTATATAATTTATCGCTGTCTAACGGTTATTTTGCCACCCTTTGGAAAAAATAATATATAGTTTTATTTTTTAAATCTGGTAGCATCTCCAATATCTCAAACTATAAGGGCATTGCAAAACTAATTGATATACCTAAGCTTTTTGAAAAAATGGTGACGGTAACCCTATCACATCAAGTTCCACCATTTCTCTGGCCATTCCAGCATGGATTTAGACAAGGACGGTCAGCCACAACAAATCATTTGGAATTTTGAACTAATGTAAGAACATCATTTAGATCCAATATGCAAACTGAAACTATTTATACGGTTTTTAGCAAGGCGTTTGATAAGGTAAATCACGAACTTCATTTATATAAGTTAGACGAAATTGCAATAAGTCCTGTTCTTCTTAAGTAAATTTGCGCGTATTTAAGGGTAGATAGCAATGCGTTATGTTCAGAAATATTAAGTCTAAACCAATTCCTGTTCCATTAGGGGTTCCTAAAGGTAGTCACTTGGGTCCACTATTATTCCTATCAATTTTAATGTATGGCGATAATGTTAAGCTTTTCTTTAGCTTAAACGCTTATATCAATGTACCTTTCTTCAAATGGATCTGAATAATTTTAATAAATGGTGAATCGTTAACTTAATGGACTTAAATTTGAAAAAATGTAAATACATGCTGTTTACCATAGAAAGTCCAGTACTTGTAGATATAAATTAAAAAATATTCCCTTGAAGAAGTGGGTGAATTTCTAGATCTTGGTGTATTGCTTGACATTCAATTAAATTTTAACTCACATATTGCCCAAACTGTAAGTAAGGCAAAAGGCGTACTTGGTTTCATTAAACGTTGACTTTTCTGATGAAACAATTTTACGGATGAACAGTATGTAGACAAAGAAACCGATATTGTATGATTAGAGTGCAAATTTAAAGATAATTTAGACAAGTCTTACTAGTAGTTTCAAAGGGGTTTAAAAAGAGACACTCGCCACTAATTTTCAAATACTCTAATAGCTCTTTTCTACCATGATCAATTTATTGGAAATATTTGGCTTCACTTCTTCGCAATAGCGGCAAACAAATCCCCCGTACTTAAATCCAAGGGATTTTCACATGATTCATTCTGGAGACAAAAGAAATCCTATGTTCTTCGAAAATTGCACATAAGACTATCAGGCTAAAGTCATAGAGCGTGTCAAGTCTCTCCTGATGCACTTAATTGTTTTAAAATGTTGAAATAACACGTAATCGAATATACCACCACGTACACAAGAAAAAATTATTTGAAAAAAGAGAATGTAAGGAGAACCAGCTTATTGGTAAACTTTTGCCACAATTTTGTTATATATTGGTTTTGTGACAACGTGCCCCATCTTGTTGAAACCACACAGAGTTGGAACGGATTCTCTTTCGGCGTAGTTCTGGAAAGGAAAATTCTTTTAACGTTTTTAAGTAACTGTCTCCATTAAACCATAACAGGAAGACCGTTATCTTGAAAAAAGTAAGGCCCCACAATAAACCTTGATGAAACTGCACACCACACTGTGACGCACAGTGGATGCAATTGCGTATGATGCAGTATCTGTGGGTTATAGTTACTCCATAATCGACAATGTTGTTTGTTAACATTGCCATTTAGATCAAACTGTGCCTCGTCAGACATAAAAATCCAGCTCAAGATGTTTTCATTCTCTGCCGCCAGTAGAATGATCTTCTCGAAAATGTCTGTTTTGTATTTTGCTTGCTAACTGGATCTTATAAGGATATAAGTTGAAATCTTGATGCAAAATTGTCTGCAGTGACTGTCTGCTGACACCCATTTGAGCAGATAAGCCCCTTGTCGAAACTATAGGATTGGATACCATGGCAGCAACTACAGCAACGATAGTTTCCTGCGTCCGAACTGAGGGATCTCGATGATAAGGCCTTCTTGCGGTTAATGCACGCTCGACAAAATTATTCACGAGCCTCATTATAGTCCAACTGTTTGCAGCAGCATTTTGCACAGCTCATCATCGTGTCTTGTCAGTTGTCTTGTTGATAACACGATTACACGCAGCTAAGGTTTGACTCCTTTAGATTTTTGTTGAGGCATGCCAGTAAAGCCCAATGCGAATAAACACTACAACCTTAAGGTTAATGTCGTCCAAGCTATTCGTGTGATAGGGCAAGAAACCGTCAACAATATTTTTTAAATTGTCCTGACAGAATAAAAATCCTGCTTTTTCAATAATAATTGGAATGTTTTTCATTTCCCACAAAGCCATAATACACAAAAAATTAAAAATTAAGTTTATTATATTATATTATATTATATCATTATTTAATTTAGTTAAATTTTTAAAAAGATACTGGTATTAACATCCTTTATACACAAACTATTGCAAACACAATGAAAAATCTAAATTAATTCAACACCCAACACGGATAAAAAAGATAAAACATAAAATCTACAAAAAATCTGTATTTAAATATTGTACAGTTTGTTTGTTTAATATGTCTGACTTATTTGACGCTCTTCAGTAATTTTTTTGTACTCAAAGACACCTTTAATTAAATCTCTTTCAGCAAACATTGTGCACTAAATAGAAGAATTTCAATATTTTAATTAAAATTCATATGTTGAATCATTTGTTAATTTCTGTACGTTTTAAGCATATTTTATATTTTATATAATTTATAATGCGAAACAAAAAATGTTGCGTGCCTGATTCCGTGAGAATGAGTATTATTACAACAATGCCTTTGGTAGTTAATCAACTGTGTAAATAAACAGCACTGAAGCTCTCTCTCACACACACCCACACCCAAAGCAAATAAACAAACGTGGTTGTTACATATACTTGTGTGCATAGTTAATATTAGAGATGGATGTAATTAAACTTTGGCTGTGTATTAGGGATAGTAAAGTCGGTAGAATGTACCATTTTTGGTACAATTTGCACCTTAAAAGTACAAGTGTTTGACCAATGACTCATTTGGTGAAATTTAATCTTACTTAAACATGTATAACGTTAGATAAAATGCGAAAGCACACAACAAACATATTCACTTTTTTACAAAAAAAAAAAAAAACGTTTTACATTAAAAAGCTACTTTTAGTATTTTTTTTTAATTATGGTCATAAAATGGTCATACATTTTTAGGGTTCCGTACCTAAAGGGTAAAAACGTAACCCTATTGTTTTCGCAACAATGTATGTCCGTCTCTCTGTCTGATCGTCCCTTTGTCAGCGCCATTTATCTCTGGAACCGCTATAGATAGACTCTTGAAATTTTCACAGAACATGTATAACTGTTGCCGCCATAGCAACAAATACTAAAACTTATAGGGTGTTCAAAAAGAGATGTGTTACTCACGATAATGTGTTTATTTCTTGAAGTGTAGGAGGCATACACTTAAAATTTACAAACAGTAATTAAAACTTAGTTCGCTTTATAAACAAGTCTAAAAAATAAACCTAAAAATTAAAGGGTATTCAGATAGTGGTGTGAGGCCTAAGTTTTGAACCATAATAGGTAGACTCCAGGTGTATAACTGTGGCCACTATAGCAAAAAATACTAAAACTTATAGGGTGTTCTAAAAGTGACGTATTATTTGCCTCAATGTTTTTCTTAAGCTATAGGAGGCAACCACTTAAAATTTTCAGACAGACATGTTCGTTTTATAAACAAGTATATAAAATTAAGCCTTAAAATTAAAGGGTGTTCCGATAGTGACGTGCTTTGCGTTTATATGACCTAAGTTTTTAACGATAATAGGTACACTCCTGAAATTTTCACAGAAGATGTATAACTGTGGCCACTATAGCAACAAGTACTAAAACTTATAGGGTGTTCCGAAAGTGACGTATTATTTGCCTTTATATTTTTTATTTCTTGAGCTATAAGAGGCAAACACTTACAATTTACAGACAGTAATTAAAACTATGTTCGCTTTATTAGCAAGTAAACAAAATTAAATCTAAAAATTAAAGGGTGTGCCGATTGTGATTTGCATAAATAATGGCTAATTCTTTAACCATAATAGATAGACTCTTGAAATTTTCACAAATGCTGTATTACTATGACCCCTATAAAAAACAATAAAAATTAAAGGGTTTTCCGACAGTAACGTGATTTGCATGTATAACGCCATAGTTTTTAAACTGTAACAGGTAGACTGTTTGTACAAAAGCTGTGTTGCCACGGCCGCTATGACAAGTACTAAAAATTAAAGGGTGTTCCGAGAGTGACTTAATTTGTATGTAAATAGCCTTATTTTTCGAACCGTAATAGGAAGACTCTTGAAATGTTTAAAGTAGATATTGTACTTCGGTCGCTGTAACAATTATTAATAACTTAATGGTGTTCCATCAGTGACTATGACCGCTATAACAAGAACTACTAAAATTTAAAGGATGTTTCAATAGTGATGCAATTTTTTGCGAATATGACTTTAATTTTAAAATTAAAGCGTGCTCCATAAGAAATGAAGAAATTAACAGCTTGAATATTTAAATTTGTTCTAAAGATAGTACGGAACCCTACGTGTGCGTTGTCTAACTCGCACTTGACTGATTTATTTTTATTTTACGTTTACTATATCAGCGAAGTTAATTCTACTTCCGAATGGAATTTAGGTCTGCGACATGGCTGATATATATAGATTAATATAGTAAAATTTTATGAATTTTCTTCAACTCTACCTGTCTTTAGTAAAAATAAAAAAATTTGTAAAATAAAAGAAAATAAAGTCAAAATGAAACGGTCAACTTAATAATACAAATCTATATATCGCATATAAATGTGAATAAAAATTAAATCGATAAGTTTCTACTAGATTTTTTCATTAAAGTTACCTACAGAATTCAACGAATGTTGTAGAGAGGTATACGGCAAGGAACCGCTGATACAGCCATACCGGTTTTTATTATTTAAATTATATTTTATATAACTTACAATCGAGTTATGTAAAAATAATATAATAATATAGCAATTATAATTTAATACTATTAATAACAATAATTATAATAAGAGACTGTAACAAAATTGACTGCTATTATACCCTTCTTATATATATATATATATATATATATATATATATATAAGTTTGTCATTCCGTGTGTAATTTCTACAATATTCATTTCCGACCCCATAAAGTTTATATATTCTGGAGCCTTATACAGAGAGAAGTTGTTTAAGCGATTTCCGTCTGTCCGTCTGTCCGTGTTAGTGTGGTAATGTCATTTGCCAAGGCACCAGAAGAGATACAAAAAATTTAAGCACACAAATCTGTCAGGCATAGTTTCGAAAATTTTGGTATTGCAATTCAGCAAGATCGAATCATTCCTTTGGAGGCTACGGGACAAAAACCACGCCCACCTATATTTTTTTTACGTTTTTTTTTAATTTTTTTTCGGCTTTAATGATTCTGTTTTGGCTTTTTTTTAAATAAATATTAGACTGCGACAGGTAGATCGCAAGGAGTGCATACAGATCACGGGGGATCAATAACCCCCTGCGATGGGCGATTTTTGTTTGTTTTTAGATTGGTATGGTTTTTCTGCTTTGATTTGTATTAGAGACCTTAATAGAAAGCAATATGCACAGAGGTAGCCAATGGACCCACAGGGTACCCACTGACAAATAGGAGCAGTTAAAAGGACCCCCCATGTGTCAATATGATAAATTTTTTTTTTGTAGTCTGACCATTCTAACTCAATATAGATTGGAGAAAGGTCCAAAATTTAACAGAAAAAATTTCAATCAAATTTAAAAAAAAAAAAAATTTTTAAATTTTTTTAAAAAAAATTTAAATTTTTTTTAAGTATTTACAAAAAAAATACAAAGCAAAATTACAAAGATATTTTATAAACAAATATTCAAAAAAAATTTTTTTTTTTAAATTTTCCAAAAAAAATTTTCGAATAAAATTTTACAAAAAATTTTTAAAAAAATTTTTTACACACAATTTTCGAAAAATTAAAACAAAAATTTCAATATTTCTGTGAAAATGAAAATCATGACTGTAACATAACATATATTTAATATTAAAAATATACATATGTATGTATGTGTGTATATAGAGTAACATATTTTTTTAAATGCGTTTGATTTTTATATATGATGATATCTCTGTTTTAAAAACTAGGTGCATTAAACACATAGACATCATCAGAATACCGACTACAAACTGTCAAAAATGAAACGTTGTGCCTGTCGTCAACTTAGGCTAATTTCTATTTTATTCAACAAAAGAAAATGTCACAAAATTGCAAATTAAAAATTCATATGCAAAAAAAAGTTTTGGAGGAAATATTTATAATTTTTTTAAAAAGTTTTTTAATTTTATAAAAGCAAAATAAGTATTTCTACAACAATGTCAGCGTTTACGATGTAGCTGTCGGCTTCAATATCATTAAGTAGCTGACAACACGGCGACAATTGTAGCAAACGGAATTTGTTTTCATTTGTCTTCTATTTTTTTAACTCATGAATAATGATTTTTTCTTATACGACTTTATTTAAGTAAAGAGTCAACAATATGGATAATGCTGTACATGTCTGTATAAATCAAATCACCGTGGTGAAGGGTATAGAAGGTTCGGCACGGCCGAATATAGCACTTTTACTTGTTTTTATTTCCATAGAAAATTTATTTCGCTCACCACACAAAATGTATTCGTTACAATTCGCATCTGAAAAGTACAATTTTAAAGGCCATTTTGCACAATTTCATTTACCTTCCCTGCTGTATATTTATATATTTCAACTCGTACTTTATCACGTATATTTAACCCGTATATTTAAAATTTAAATTATTCATTGTTGACTGTTTACACTTTTCTCATAATTTCAAATTTTTGCAGAGATTTTAATTAAAAATAAGAAAAAAAAACTGCTGAGCGTCAGACTAGGGATAGAAAGTTCATTACTATTAGACTCGTATCAGTTTTTTACAGGAGTAACCTGAAGCGGTACACCGATGTCAAAACAAGTACTTTTTTTAACTAAAAAAATATAAATAAACTTAAAATAAGTAATGTAAAGAGTGCATACCTCTTTTGTATGCACCCTTTGTTATTCGACCGTGGATAATCGTAGTCTTTTAACGAGTTTCTTTCTCTCAAGTCGGTGTCAGGAAGAGTATATGTATTCATAAGTTGTTGATTTCAATTCACTTTTAATTTTAAAGCAAATAATGCTGAGAAAGGTAGTAGGACTGAAAACACATATGAATCCACCAGCGTTTTACAAATGGACTTTTAATGCATTCTCTAAAAATTACGGCAATAAACTTAAACGTTAAAATTTTTTCTATAAAAAAAAATAATTAAACTCAAGTCTAACTAAATAGTAAATTGAAACAGTCAACTTGTAAAATATGCACGAATTTTAGACACTATTCTAGAACAGCAATAAGTGTTATGCAACTAACGCGCATAACAGCTACACTTCCAAGTTTATTACAAGTGCACAGTGGATTTGATTAGAGTATTAGTGTAATCGAATTTAACTTAAAAAAAAACACAAGTTGTTAGGTATCTCATAACCGTTCGAAATGGTTTTAGCTTCTGTATATTCCGTTCGATTTCATTAAATAGAAAAAATCACTTTATTGTATTAAATACGGTGCGGTTCGCCCATTCATAAAAAATACAATGAGCACTTGCAAGTAAGCATTTGGTTAATCTTTAACTGGAAGACGCACGTTATGTCAAATTTAGAGTGGATCACCATTGCAGTTCAATAGTTTTACGACAAAAGTTTTTGTATGCGAAGTGAAATACCTACTGTTCCCACCCAATCTTGAACACGATAATAATTTGTTACTTTGTATGCAAGCTGCCACGATCACTGCCCTAATGCAGTTTGCATTTTGCTAGGCTAAGCATATTAGTATGGGGGTTACTCCTGCAAAATTTTAAGGCCCTATCTATTACAGTTTGCTAAGAACACGATAATAATTTTTTACCTCGTATAGGAGGTACCACACCCACCATTCCAATCCGTATTTCTTTAAACAATATATCTTAATATGGGGTTTCCTGATGCAAAATTGATACAGGATAATAATTTTTTACTTTGTGAGGGGTACCACGCTCACTATGCCAATTCAGCCTATATTTTTCTAGAGTATACGCATGGGTATGGGGCTTACTTGTACTCAATTTCAAGACCATACCTATTATAGTTCTCTATGTACACGATAATAATTTTTCACTTATTTAGGAGGTACCACTGTCCCAATTCATCCTGTATTTTGAAGGACTGTGCACATTAGCATAGGGGTTAGTAGTGCAAAGCTTCAAGGCTGTATCTATTGTAGTTTGCTGTATGTCGCAGGTATCACGTTTACTATTCCAATTCAGTCTGTGTTTAGCTAAACTACACGCAAAGAAAAAACATGGTTATGGTATGGTTACAGGAATCACATTATGTTCTCTGTAACAATGTATGGTTGCGATGAACAAATTTTGGTTGTTTGTAACATTACTTTGGTCACGATAAACAAGTTTTGGTTATGATTTTATTATTAAATGGTTACTACATTCAAAACATTCAATATGGTGGGTTTTAATTCTACAAATTTTAATAAACTCAAACCACAACCAAAGTTTTATAAATACTCAAAAATAATATATTTAAATGTAACCAAAATTTGTTTGTTTTTAATCATCGGGTTTGACAACAGAAAACAAAATGTTTTCTTAAAAAAAATAAAAATGGTTAAAAATGTAAAAATTAATTTTTGGAAAATTGTAAAGATATGTACATATGTATGTAAATATTTATTTAATCAACGGAAACGACATGAAGATATATAAAAATTTATATAAAAATTAGCAAAATTAAAATCATTATGATAGTAAAAAAATTTTTTTTTTTTAGAAATGTCATCATGATCAACGTTGGGCTGAAAAAGACTACAAGATGGTTCATTTGGATAAAGACACAAGGCTAATCTTTTTGCTTCCGATACCAAAGTAATTGCACTTGAAAAAGTTTGTTTTGAATATAAACAACAAAAATTGTGCTATTCGTAAGTGTATGCGAGTCCAATGGATTAAAAACGGAAAAATATTGACGGTTTTGTACCTCTTGACTGTGGCTTGTACTATGTTCATTGAATAAAACGGTACCGGGTTGGGTCGTAAAGGCCATGCTGTCGGTGATATTGCTTTTGTTCTTGGTATAGGAAAACGAAGCCCCGTTTAAGTTCTTAAAAAGTTTGTGTTTTACTCTAAAATTATATTTATGTATGTGTGTACTCGTTCATGTTTAATAAAATGTATGTTTCATATTTTTTAACCATAATATAATATTTCATTTAACCATAATATCATAATGTTCAACAATAATATGGTTTAACTACAACTACAACAATATTTTAACCATAACATGTTGCTCTTAGTTTATGGTTACCTCAACCATGTTTTTTCTTTGCCTGTATGTATGTATGTTAATATAGAGGATATTGGTACAAAATTTTAAGGCGCTATCTATTACTGTTAACAAGCAACACGTTGATAAATATTTGCTTTGTATGGGAGGTGCCATACCGACGTTATCTATCAAAAAATAAGTATTCTATTATAAAAAATCGTATATCTAATAACAAATATCGGTCCACTGGTGTAGACAGCTATAGCTTTCCACGAAAACAGACAAACGAATTTTATATATTTAAAGATAACAGTGAAAAAACAACAAATAAAAAATGTTGCAGTCTCAGATAATTCAGTTTTTGTTCAAGATAGAAAAAATATAAAAAATATTACAATGCTCGAAATTTATGGATGGATATGTTGTAAATAGTTTAAACAGCTAAAAAATCCTTAAAGGATCAATTCCACATACACAGAGCCCGAAAGCCTAATAGAATCAATAAGCTTTTCTCTCGAAAAATAGAGGATAATATTAAGGCAAAACGTCAGGCAGCCGACACCACAAAAAGGAAAGGTTGAAATAAGTCAAAGAATGATTAGCAAAAAATTTCAAAGGAGATGCCAAAAAAGCTTGTATGATATATGTAAATAACTTTTTAACAAGCCGAAGTTTTTAAATTGTGTTCAGTTTTTATTTTATTTTTGAAATTTTTTTTATTAAATTGTTTGTTTTTATAAAAAAAAAACAAGACAGTCGAATAAAATCAAGAAGAAAATCTTTTTGAAAAAAAAAAACAATACCTAATAATACCTAATAAAAACCCGAAGTTTGCTTCTTGAGTTTTCAAAAAGGCTTTCCCTTTTAAAATTATAAGACTTCTTTCTTGAAAAAAAAACCATAGATAACTTATCAATTTTGTTCTATTTTATTTGGTATTTAGACACTGATTTTTCAGTGTGTAACAAATTGAAAGTGGTTGCTTCAAATCAATTTTGAATCTGTACAATAGCTCTGAATAATGTTTGCCGGTAAATGTGTTAAACTTTTAAAATTAGTAGATCGCGCGATCGAGTGTGAGCAAGAATTTTTTTATATCCATATATTTATACAAAATTGTATGTACCCCCTTGGCTATGATGCATTAGCCGCAGGTACTACCATATCGGAACACAGAAAACCACAATAAAATTGAAGGTGCGTAGTTTCCATAGTATTTATCAAACCTTTCATTACTTTGAGTATTTTTACGAGGTTGTCTTATTTGGTTTTAGTTTCTAAAAATTCAAATTGGGTAAAATTTCTTAAGTTTTTTATTACCTATTAAACGCATGTTTACTTGCTGGCGTATACGTTACATACAATTTCGTTAATTTGTGTATGTGATATTCGACATACTCGATCAAAATCGTCGTATTTTATTGCCTATCCCAGCAAAAACTTCACTTACTAATAAGCTATTTAGTAATGAGAAATAGTTGTTACAACTCCTTAGAATTAGACTAAAAGAACTAATTACTTTTATTCGGGAGGTCGCTAAAGGAATTCAATACATATAAAACAATCATAACCCCAAAAATAAGTACTTGTGGAAAGTAAAAAAATAAGTAATTACAAATATACTTGATAAATATTACAAAAACATTTTTTTTAAGAGAAGTTAGTTTGGATGAACAATCAGGTAGTTAAAGCCTATATTAATCGTTTCTTTCTTTGAAAAGGGATAGGAGTAGACAAGACGGGTGGGATGGTTAGTGTGATAGTTAAAGCTTCAGTTAGGGCAACATTCCAATCAATCGCACGTTATTAATGATTATTGTTAGCACAGTGTTGCAGTGCCTCTTGAGTAATATGGGCATATTAAATGCTAGCACAGCAAAATTTATAATTTTTTCTACTTCGACGACAGAGGGCGCTGTGATATGCATAATCATTGATGTTGCCACGGCTGAGTAAATCGTGGCCATTGGTTAGTAGTGAACATGCTAACCAATTTAGTTACTGCACCCTTTAACATGATTCCAATCTATATACTAAGAATTTTTTTCCACAAGGATTTGAAAACCTAAAAAAGTAACAGTTGGTGAACATAGCAACTATTTTCACCAACTATATTGAAAACTCACTGATTTTTAAAATTATTTTAAAAATATTTATATACAAAAAAAAATAAATAAATAAATAAATTCTTATATCGCATGAGGACAACGAGGATTCCTATCCATTTACATATTTATATAAGGGTGTATGAAATGCAAAAAAAAAATAATTATTATTATTAGTATATTTCAAAATTTTAGATCTAAAGGTTATACTTACTATATCGGAAAACATCAATTTTCGTTTTTAAATTAAATCCATTATTTTATACAAGAAAATAATGAGTAGTTATTAAATAACTACTCGGTAATGCAGCAAGTGGCGCATAAAGCTACAAAAAAATGCATTTAAGAAGCTCTTCCAACCATATCGCAGAGCTAAATTCCTTTCGGAAGTGGAATTGATTTCGTATTTTGATTCTATAGAAAACGTAAAACGATAAATTTTTCGAAGTAAAACCATTTTAAATTTGCTATGTTTTTAGCAATTTCTAGCCCTTTAAACTATTCAGGAAATTTTTTTATTTTTTATAAACCGAATAGAATTTGTAGAAGCCAAAACTATTTTGATCGGAATGGTAACTACGGAATAATTTCAATTCCGAACAAAATTTCTGACATGTGCCTGTATAATTTAATTTATTTAAATCCCGATAGTAAACAGCCTTGTCACAGAGCTTAGGCAGAACTTCGTTAGGAAGTGGAATATTGCATATTTTGCTCAGAGCTGTAAATGAATCATTTTTTTTTTTTTTTGATTTTAATTCGTTACGAATTAGCATATTTTGAATTAATTCTTTTTACAAAAAAAAAATGCATTGAATGAAATTTGAACCAATTCAATTGAATTAGGGGGAAATGAATTGCAATTCGATCCAATTCAAATGAATTTGTAAAATGAGTTGCAATTCATTTTTCAATTCAAATGAATCATTAAAATGAATTGCAATTCATTTCCCATTCAAATGAACTGATTTTGAATTAATTCAAATGAATTAGAACAATGTATTGCAATTCAATGAAGAAAATCAAAAATGAGTTTCAATCAATAAAATTCAAGAGCAGAAAAATGGAAATTTCTCATACAAAAATGAAAATATGCATTAAAAAAATCAAAAGCCTTGTCCTGGATCTGCGTCTGATCAAAGAAAATGTCTGGAGTTTATTTCTTCAAGAAGAACTTATTTTTATTTTAAAATACGCTAAACGACAACACACATTTAATATTCAAGATACAATTAATAATTTTTGAAATTTTGTGACCCACCACCCAACGACAATTATTACAATTCATTTTTGATTTCATTTATTGAATTGCAATACATTGTTCTATTCCATTTCAATGAATTCAAAATCAATTCAATTCATTTAAGTTGGAAATGAATTGCAATTCATTTTACAGATTCATTTAAATTGAAAAATCAACTGCAACTCATTTTACAAATTCATTTGAATTGGAAACGAATTGCAATTCATTTCCGCCTAATTCATTTCAATTGATTCAAATTTTATTCAATTCAAATTTCATTCAATTCCCTTTTTTGTGTGAAAGAAATTAATTCAAAATTTGATAATTCAGTGTATGAATGATTTACGAATTAATTCAAAAATTAATGATTCATTTAGAGCTCTGATTGATATTTAATCTATCAGAATATAATTTCATTAATAAAGGATATTCTTCCTAAGTATCTCCTAAAACTCTATGATGAAATTAATTAACTTGTAATTTATTTTCTTGCTGCAATTAAAGAGATTCCTGGAATTTTTGTTAATTTTTTTTCTGCCTTAAATAAACACTCTGCCAAATCAGTCGTCATCTTCGTCATCACAAAAACATGTTTATTTGTCCATCTAACAAAACGAATATGAGATCTAAAATTTTTGGTTGTATTTATAATTATTATTTTTTAGTTTTCGGAATAGGCTTTTTGAGAGCTGTGTTTTAGGTTAATTGTGATTTTAAATCGATTCAACTTTAGAATTTTGTATTAATATTCATGTAGCTTTAAAAAAATATTCATTATTATATTCCTGATCTAGTACTACCGAGGATATTTTTATTACATGAAAAATTGAAAATATATCAAATGCACCATCAGCACTTTAGCTGAAAATTTGCTTGGGCACATGCACTATTTCAATGGATAAAAATTTCATCTGGGTTTTGCAATAACTTCTGAAAAATTGTTAGGATTTGTATTTGTTTTATTATCGAAAATTGCATTTTTGGGTCATTCCATGATAATTCAAAAAAAAAAAAATTTTGTTTTTTTAAATTTACCATTTTCAGATTTTTATTTACACATATTCTTTGACTCCCTGAATCCAAATTTAATATTAAAAAAAATCTATATCTTGCAGTTTTCAGCTATACAGTTTTAAAAATATATAAAAAATATCTTTTGAAAATTTAAATTTTGTTAGTCGAACTATTTTTATTACATACATATGAAATATCTAGTCAAGCTTAAGTTCGTTTTATTCTCTCTAGGAAAGAATAATTCAAATTATAAATTAGGTGATAGTATAAGAGAAAAAGTGGAAAAATTAAATTTTTGACACAAGCAGAGCGAAATGCACATTTTCTAGACAGCTACGTCCGTCATCAGCACTCTTCGTATCTCTCTACTTTGGGTAGTGTTTCGTTGTAAGGATCATCTATTTAACCAACCAAACCCAGATAAAGAAATACGAGAAAACTTGTATTCAATTATCAATCGTCAGTTGGTGAGAACGAAGTCTACCACTACCTTAAGCTTCCCTCTTGTTGAATATTTTTACTTAAATATTTACCACCTTATTTTTGTTGTTGCCCTACCGTGTAGTGTTTAACGCATACATTTATTATACGCAACTAGTATTATTCTAAAATATAACTACATATACTGTTCAAAATATTCACCACTGCAATTAAAAATCCATTATTCTTGTTGTCAAGTTTGTATCTTTAATCGTTTTCTAACCACTTCTTTTCTAAGTGTAGACGTTCTAAATTTATTCCAACACCACAGATGCTACAGAAAACTAAATTGTGTTCAGTAATTTGTCGCTTGTAATATTTTAATGCATTAGTAGAGAGCAATTACATGCTCAAAGAATTTATTTGCGTTTGTTATTAAACAAACATACTTTTCACTTTGTATAAAATTAACAACAACTATTTCATTTACATATACAGAAATATTTATTAAATATTACATACATAAATATTACATACATGCATACGCTTTTACAGAGTTTCTTATCGCATTTAGTCTTCCACTTGTAGCATACAAATTATTCTCAGTTGTTGTTGATAATGTATTTTTAATGATATGCAAATGATGCAAACTTAAATTTTAGAAGCATCGAGTAATAAACATCTGATTTCTAAACACAATAAATTGCAGTTGAAATTGCACAACTGCTTGCAAATAAACATTAATAAACAGTCATCTTCATTACATACGTTGGGAAATAAATAAGGAATAATGTTCTTACGTTTTGTTTACATTTAACAACAAATAATAACAGTTAATTAACTTATAGTACATTTGATAACATAACGTTATAAATTCGAAAGAAAAAATATCAAATAATTATTGTAGTTTTTGACCTTTTTATATTTTTGAATTTTATTTTTTTAATAAGCACTAGGTGTTTTTATAAAAATGTTATAATAATTTTTATTTTCTCAATATTTCGCTACACCATTGGGTAGCATCTTCAGGAAATAAAAATAATAATAGTTTTAAAAAATTTAAATGATTGAATAAAATTCAAATTTTTTCATTCATTTGAATTTTATTCAATCATTTATTCAAATTTTTTCATTCATTTGAATTTTATTCAATCATTTAAATTTTTTAAAACTATTATTATTTTTATTTCCTGAAGATGCTACCCAATGGTGTAGCGAAATATTGAGAAAATAAAAATTATTATAACATTTTTATAAAAAGACCTAGTGCTTATTAAAAAAATAGACAATAAGACCTAGAATGAGGTAAGGCAGTATTTATTTAGAAGGCTCATGTATGCATTGACCAACAGCTGCTTTTTAGATTATATATACGAGGGCAATTTGGTAACTCTGTGATATTCTGAATGATAACGTGTGCATCCCAAAATACTGCACGTTCATTTTAAAAACAACTGTTTTGTTTGTTGGTCTCTGTTGTGTTGTGATGGATCCATGATTCATCTACCATTACAAAATGGCGGAAAAGCTAGTTCGAATTTCGCCTAAATATTCTCACTGATAAAGTGCTACGTGGATGTAGCGTCTGTACTCGTAGCGAGCGGCTGATTAAAGCGTGTGACGCCATATGGGCCCATAGTAAAAGTCAAGCCTATCTATGGTTTCGGGAATTCATTGGTCATCATAAAAAAGCTAATAGACTCAGCTTGGTCAAAATTTTCCAGTAGTCCAGCAAAAATATGAGTTAACAACGTGTTTCATTGAAATTGAAATTGGCTTATTTAACTCTTTAAACTCATCTATATTATACATATAATAAAACAGTAACTCATTTCCAGCCTGTCTCTCTGTCTGTTTGTCTACGTAATTGTTATTAGTAGAGAGAGAAAAAGCAGTGAAATTACGCAATTTTACCGATTTAAAGGTACTGCATTATTTTATTTTTAAAAGAGGGACAGTTTAAATGCGTTTGCGCAACAGATGGTGGTGTTTTAAAATAATCACAAAGTGATTGAAAAGCGGGATATTTTAAATAGGGTTGCGCAACAGATGGCGCTGTTTTAAAATAATGATATGAATTACTTACTGCTAATCACCTTTTATAGACGTTTACAATAATTTTAAGAATATTAGAATTTTATATAAATTTTAGAATTTTATCCAGGGATTGGTACCTTTACATAAAAAGTAAATACGTATACGTGAAGCACTATAAAAGTAGATTGCTTAAAATATGGTGTGGATTACTTTCAAAGCAAAATCAAATTAAATATTCCCAGGACCCACACAACATTAGCTAGTCTTTTATATATATTTTTTTTTTATAATTTAGATTTTGTTTTTATTTATTTATTTACTTATAGTGAATTAGTGAATTATAAGCCTACAAGGCGAATTTAATTTAGTTTTTTACATGGCAACTAAAATTTCTCAACTGATATTAAAACTTAATATAAGAAATAACTTAATATTAAATTAAATCCCCATTTTTTTTTTTTGCACAAATAATAAAACTTATTTTTAAAACAAATTAAAATGTTCGACAATATTTTAGTTAGTATCACAACAAATTAGTAAGAGGTTTCTTTTTATAATATTCATAAACCGATCAACGATTTTTACCCACGAATTTCATACGGAAGTCTATTATGCCAAATCCCTGATACTCTCACAATAAACGAACAGCTCATGTATAAAGTAGAGTGAATTGGACATACTATATTATTCGATATAGAAGAACGACCAAAACTTAATCTTTGAAAAATATAAGGTCGCTTACCACTTTTCATTATTTTATAAAACTGTGTAATTATCCGCTGATCTATAAAACTTTAAAAACCTGAATCTAAAGTGCTGATTAAATAAGCTGAAATATGGTACCTACATATATTTAAGTCCATGAATAAATCGCACAACTCTATTAAAGCAATGTTGAAAATTCGAAATATTTTGTCCCGACATTCCTGAAAAAAATTCAATTCAATTTTTTAACATTTAAAGAAAGAAAAAATACCTAAATTGTACAACCGTCTTAGTACAAAAAATATTCTCCAGATAATACTATTAATATGATATAAAAAGCTCAGTTTACAATCAAGGTATACTCCTAATACTCTTTGGTGTGACACATATATTATATGTTCGTCACTAAGGTAGATCAAAGGTGGAATTAAACTGTGGAAGAAAAACATCGTCTTTGATTTAGAGAAGTTAAGCGACAAAAAATTATATTCGGTCCAGTCTGCAATATTCCTTAACTCATTGTTGATGTTATTCGCAAGATAATCCAACCCTAAACCAGAATCATCAGCCAGTAACTGAATGCCATCAGCAAACGAATATCACTTGCAAAAATGTTGTATACGATATATATCATTCATATACATTAAAAATAATAATGGCCCTAATATAGATCCCTGCGGTATCCCTCTAAGCACTTCTAATGTACAAATGAAGCCAATAAGGAGCAAGCCGATTTATTAAATTGAAATTCTTTACAAAGTTTATAACATAATAATTCACAGTTGAGGGAATCAAGAGCCTTGCTCAAGTCTAATGTTACCAGTATAGAACTGTAGGATTGTTATGTCTCAATCTCTCCACAATATCCAAAACTAGGCATGTTGCATTATAACCTTTCCTGTAGCCAGACTGATAAGGGTTTATTAAGTTTTTCGAACTAAGGTGATCTTGAATTTGATTTTTTAATATTATTTCTAGAACTTTATAACTTTAATTTTGGGTATAGGTACAACTCTTCCAATTTTCCAAAGTTTGGGAAATACTGAATAAGTTATTGCTGAGTTAATTAAATAAGTAAAAAACTTCGATATAAATGAAAATATAAGTTTGCGAAATTTCAATGGTATACCATCCGGACCAACAGAGTTAGATTTTATACTATTCAATGCTTCAAACACTTCAAGTTCATCAACATTCCTAAAGCAACTATTAATCTGTGGAAGTGCAGACTGATTGTTAAACTCATTAACATCAATGAAACGACATACATGCTCATCTTCGAAAACACCTTCAGATCTTAATTATGTCCAATATTCCGGCTGAGAACATCCTTCAAAATATCGTGTATAAAATAACCTTCTCCTACGTCTCATTATTGTCTTCAATCTGTTTTTGTACCCACAGTAAATTTTACGGTTTTCAATCGAATTATTGCTACAAAATGCACTCCAAGACAGATTTCGATTTATTTATGCCACCTCTATTTCATCACACGCCATCCAAGTGTCATTATTCCGAGGACAAATCTTTTTAAGTGGAACATTTAAATTGAAATTCTTTGAAATATGTCTAAATTTAATGTAAATCTGTTATCAACATATCGATATTACATATGTACTCATACATATGTGTTAAACTTATTGTCAGTTTTTTAATTAAAAGATCAAGAATAACATTTTAACATTGAATCTCAGTTGAAGAAATTGAAAACTAAACAGTTCATTTGTTTTCAGTATTTCAGAATTAATTTATCAGCATAATATATTTTATCAAAATCTTATCAAAAATTTCTTGCTATTGAGTACCCTTTTTATTATTACCCTTTTTATTATGTTTATATATTAAAAAAAATCAAACTTCAGAAATCCTTATTTTTGTGAACAAAAAAGAACTAAGACTATCTACATACTTTTATATCATGCTCGTATATTGACTAAACGTTTATAGCCCACCTTATATATAAGTTGTTGTCACTGTGTCACAAGTCTTTTTTATATTGTGAGTAAATATTTGTTGTACGAAATGACTCAAGCATGGGACTGCGTTAAGAGTAAAATAAAATATTTGCTCAATATAAAAATATTTTGTTTATGTTTATTTTTCATGTAAATTCTTTTTTTATTGCAACATCAAATTTATGGGAGACAAAATACTGCAGGCACAAATGTGTTTTTAACAAAAGGTTATATTGATTTTTACAACTTGCCTAACATTATTTGTCTTTATCTAAGTATATTGCAAGTACGTAATCTTGTTTGTACGAAAAATAGAAAATGCATTTTTATATATGCCGTTGCATGTATTTTGTGCTTGTAAAACTGATTTCATTCATATTTAGTTTAAGCTTGCAATACTGTAAAGGTTGTCTCAAAAATCAAAGCAGATTTGATTTTCTTATAGTTTTTGTATTAAAGTGTTACCAAGAAAAATCAAAAACTTTTGACAGCCAAAAGGTTAGAGCACTGCATTACAAACTGACTCGTTTTCAGTAATAACGACTATACTAAAAGTAATATGGTCCGAATATTGATTTCATTCTATTAAATTAATTCTAATTACATTAAATCAAAAATTCAAGGCAAAATGATGAATTAGCCATGAAATATGCTAAAGCCATCATCGAAATACAGGTCAAATAAATGATAGTATGGATGCAGTGCATGGCCAAGCTAATTATAGTCCAGGAATATCATTACTGCGGTGGACAAGAATTGCTTAAAAAGTTCAGTAGATACATGCAATGAATCCAAGTGAAATGTAATAAAGTATGTACATGATAATTAAAACAAATAATTATAAAAAAAAGAAGTGAAAGCTAATTAAAAAATCATCGCAACCTAATGGTTTATGTTTTATATATTTTTAATAGAAAATGATCACTAGTAATAAGGAGCTACGAAGTTTACCTTAAACTGTAAAAGTGTTAACATTAAAAATTAATCAATCCGTTTCTGCGTTTTCTTTTCCGCAAAAAATGCTAATTCACAGAAAATATCGGGCCGATGTTGAATGTGAACTAGAGAATGAAAAAAGTTTTATTTTTTGTACTTATTAAGCATTTGAGGCGAAACATGTATAAATGTGTATAGCTACAGCTCAAACAACATATCATACACACATACTCATATCAATTTCAACTTAAATAACTACAAGTATAGGCAGAGAATAAGTGTTCGCATACTTGTTTATTATTTTTCGCAATACAACTAAGTATAAGTAAAAGTTGGATAAATTATTGCCTATACCCATACTTGTAAATACAGAGTAGGAATAAGTACAAGTATGCAAATATTCTAAGTATACTTAGAGTATTTTATAAAAATATGTTACTATATGTTATAATTATTTCACAATTTAAAAATACGTTCATTCATTCCTTCATCCTTATAAAAAAATAATTTTGATTTTCCATACTTAACCAATGTTCGGTTATAAAAAAGATATTGCCAAACATCCTACACATTGTTATACACAAAATTCTTAAAAGTAGTTGTTTTACTTATAAGTATGACAGATACCCATCACATTATCTACCTACAACCAGTTGTACTCATACATGCATTACTTATACATTTTTAAGTTCGTTGTGTATAAATAATGTTTGTTATAAGTATAGAGTACACCCATACTTATTTCACTGCAAATATGTATGTGTAGGTATTTTCTGTGGTATAAGTATAGGTATAACTAATACCCAAAAATATGTGTAAATACTTGACTACATTTATTTTATAAGTACTTTTTATCAGTCTGTCATGTGAACCACAGCTAAACGTCAAGTTTTTTTCTGCATTTAATTTAACATTTCTCAATTTCAGACCAACTCAATTTGAACCAACGCGTTAAAGGTATTCAGACTTATTATAAAAATGGGAGTTCAAATCAAAATGCATATCGTCAATTTGGTCAATTTAATCGTCCAAATGAGCGTACAATCGGAAAAATCGTGCAAAAATTTGAGAAAACCGGGTCTGTAGGTGAAAACACCTGTGCATGCTCGTACTGCAGAAAATGTTGCTGCTGTTCGCGATAGTGTGGCTGAAGAGCCATCCACCTCAACTCGTCGTCGTGCCCAACAATTGCACCTCTCACGTTCGTCGTTGATGAACATTATGCATTAAGACTTGCATTAACACGCTTACAAGGTGAAATTGACATAAGAACTAAAGCCTCTTGATCATGCCAAACGTCGTCAATGTTCAGAATAGTGGTAAGAAATGGCAACGTTGTATGATAAATTTTCGAAGAAAATAATCTTCAATGATGAGGTACATTTTGACCTCAGTGGATTCGTCAATAAGCAGAATTGCCACATTTGGGCGAATGATAATCCAAGAGAGATTGTCGAAAAAACCAATGCACCCACAAAGAGTGAGTGTTTGGAGAGTTTTATGGGCTGGCGGCATCATCAGGCCCATTTTTTCCAAAATAAGACCGGTCAGACAGTTACTGTGAATGGTGTTCGCTATCGTGAGATGATAACGAACTTTTCATTACCCGAATTGAAAGATATGGATATGGATGTGGATATATTGATATGTGGTTTCAATAGAACTGTGCCGCTTGCCACACAGCTAACGAAACAATGGCTCTTTTGCGCGACAAATTCAATGGCCGCGTTCACATGGTGGCGATGTCAATTGTCCGCTAAGATAATACGATTTGACACCGTTGGACTTCATTCTTTGGGGTCACTTGAAAGAAAAGGTGTACGGCAATAAGCCAGCAACAATTCAAGAGCTAAAGAATGAGATATTCGGCACATTAGCGGCATAGTACCTCAATTATGCCTCAGCGTCATCGAAAATTTGGAGCATTGGTTGGAGGTTTGCCGCCGAGGTCGCGGCTTCCATTTGGTCGATATTTTGTTCCATACATAGTTGAACGGTAAAAATATTATCAAAATAAAAAGAAATGACAATACTTTCCTAAATAATTTATGTTTCATTCAAAATCCATATCAGCCCTTAAAATTTAACCACCCTTTATATAGATATCACATTCAATGTTGTATCTGTGTCAGATAGCTTCTGATTATTTACAAAGATCATTTTGACAAAAAAGTAGGTGTTTTTCGAAACTTGTAATTATTTACAATTTTTATATTTTACTAGCTGTGCCCGCCACTTCGTCAGCTTCTTTGCAATGTTTTGTTCGATTTTGCTTTGATAATACGTTTTACATAGGGAAAATACACCATCATAAAAGTGTGCGTATAACGCATAGTCATAGAAATTTTTCGATGTTTTTTTTTAAAAAGCCATCAGTGAAAGTAGATCTTTTCAACGCATGTACTCGTTTGAAAATCGGTTGAGTGGTTCTCGAGTTATAAAATCACGAACATAGGACAACTTTTTTTTTATATACATACTATATAAGATAAATTTGTTTGCCTGCGGTGCTTAATTCTAAAATTGAACAATAAAAACATTTATCACATTAATGATTTCAATTCACATTAGCAAACTATTTGTACCTTTTTTATTTTTTTATTTACACATACATACATACATATTTTCTTTCATATTTATTTTAATGAATAAAAAATCTCAGAACGCATATAATAATTTATTTTCGTACATCAGTAACAATACCTATATTTAACTTGGAAACAAAAAGTTTCTTAACAGATTTTAAACACACATTGCATACGGAAGTTGCAAGTTTAAAGCTTGGTCGATGATTTAAATCAATATTAACTTACTAGTATTTGTTGCTTTCGCGGCTACGGTTAGGAGGAATTCTTTTGACATTTCCGCCACAAGCAGGTATTTCTGCTTTCTTGGTTGTTGATCACAGATTACTTTCTTTAATTTTTACTATGCCATTTTAATATACCTTCGGTGGTCTACATATTATGGTTTAAAACTTAGTTTATAAGGGGTGACCCATTTCGAGGTTCCCTACTTTTTTAAAGAAAAAAAAAAACACAGAAAATTCAAATTTAATGGAGAATGTTTATTATCATTTGAAAGAACATTCTTTGGAATTTATTTTTGGAAGGTTATGTCTATCAAATGTTGGCCGTTGCTACGTCGCAGATGGTCCAACCGTTCAGTATAATTTTCGATGACTCATTCAAGCATTTCGACTGGTAACTGGTGAATGACACGCGTGATGTTTTCCTCCAAGGCCCGAATCGAAGCGGGTTTATCCACATAAATTTTAGACCTTACACATCCCCACGGGTAAAAGTCTAACGGTGTGATATCACATGATCTTGGTGGCCAATCTACCGACCCAAAACGTGAAATTATGTGCTCACCGAAATGTTCTCTCAATAAATCCATTGATTGATGCGATGTGTGGGAAGTGGCGCCATCTTGTTGAAACCAAATGTCTCCGAGATCACGAGCTTCAATTTCAGGTCTCAAATAGTTGGATATCATGGCACGATAACGGAGCGAACGTAACCAAAGTTTTAATTACTGTCTCAAGAAATAAAGACATAAACGCAAATAACACGTCACTTTCGGAAAACGCTATAAGTTTTAGTATTTGATGTTATAGCGGCCACAGTTTTACACCTTCTGTGAACATTTGAAGTGTCTACTTATTACGGTTCCAGAGATAAAAGGCGGACGGACGGACCGTCAGATGATCAGACAGACATTGTAGCGAAAACAATAGGGTACGTTTGTACCCTTTGGGTATAGAACCTAAGACTATAAAAAGTCTGTTAAAAGGGAAATATATTTTTTCACATTCCTTTTTTAAAATTTAACTTTACAATTGTTTTTATTTTTTTTTTTTTTTTTTTTGTTAAAAACTATCTGATCACTTCTGGTATACCGTACTTCTTTTCAAATGAGACTTGTCAGGCGCTGGCGGACTGTTACATGCGCTCGAATTCGCTAAATAAAAACCCACCGGTTTCTTTCTGCCTATAATTGCGTGATATTTGATTCAAACCAGATATTGCAGTGTGCCATATAGCTCGTAATACAAATTGACTACATAATACATAGAAATTTCTCCAGCCTAAAAATTTACGTCATGCGGCTAAGTTGCCGCCTGCTCATTGCTCACATGACCCTCATGACTGGGAATCTAACTACTGTGGAAATTGAGTTAATTTAGAGATGGTACACAATCTATTATTACCCCAATACTGTCACACTATGTCGGCAGCTACATCAACAAACAGCATTGCCTCAACTAAAGATCGGAAAACCCGTATGTTTTTATTATTTATTTAGTGTAACTTTTAGGGTGGTGTCGGGAAGCGACACAGAGACATGACTAAGAACTTATGATCTGAAAAAGAACATATAAATTTGGTGCACCATGACACAAAGGTCATTAATCGAGATATATTGGCGATATCAATTATCCGCCTCAGAGCTGTGATTTGACCCCGATAGACATTCTCTTGTAGAGTGTCTTTAACGACCGATGCTATGTGAATAATGCAGTAACGATTCACGCAAGTAAGGGTAATATTTGTTATTTATAATAAAGCAGTTCTGTTAAGTTATCTCTTTTTTTAATTAATTGGACCACCCGTTATTTACAATACAATATAATAAATATTGTTAACATATAGTTGCAGCAATAATTCTATTTATACGCATTACAAAACATACCAAAACAAATTGCTTATTGCAGTTGTTATAAGAGAAAAATAATAAATATAAATAAAAGATGCATACAATTTACGCAAGATGGCAAAGATTTTATCTTTGATTTATTTTATGAATTAATTTATGTAATATTTAAATATGTAAAAGTTTTATATGTTATTTTCATTTTATATTATTTTCGAACTGATGTTTAGACTCACTTAAAGCTTAAACATACTCAAAGTATTGTTTTCGAGAATATACAGGCTTAAAACAGATGACACTACAATGACCCACATTGAACACCTTGGGTATACAAAAACTTTCGCAAAGAAATTATTTTTTTTTCGCAATTTTTTATTTATTGTATCTTCAATATAATTGAACTGTCAATAATTACTCATATCTTAAGTCTAAAAATAAAAATGTACATGTTAAGTCCAACCAGGGCTGGACAAAAAAAATGTATGTTTCAAGTTTACTGTAATTTGCGGGTTTCCCTTTAATGTCCGGATGGGAGAAGCAGTGTCCCTCCTTCTTAGTCGAATGTAACCAGCTTCATTTAGTATGTTACTTGCCAGTGGATTAGGATGAGTTTCAAGCTTCTTTAAATACCTTATGGCAAGTTTCGCTATTTCCGCTTTGACTGATGGCACGTTTAGATCTTTATGAATGTTCGAGTTTTTTATATACCAAGGAGCAGATGTAATTATACGAATTATCTTATTTTGGCGCCTTTGAATTTTTTCTACGTTGGTAGCTGAGGAAGTGCCCCATAATTTAATGCCATAACACCATATTGGTTTTAGAATTGACTTGTATAATAAAAGTTTGCAATCTAAAGCTAGAGTAGAATTTCTGCCAATTAGCCAGTTTAGTTGGACTGCTTTCAACTTCATTTGTGTTAACTTTGTTTCTATGTGGCGTTTCCATGTAAGGCGCCGGTCAAGATGTATGCCGAGATATTTGACATCTGAAAGCTGGGGTATCTTTTGGTTATTTATCCGAATAGGGGCGCAAGATTCTCTACGCAGTGTGAAAGTTATGTGAGTACATTTTTGTTCATTAACTTTTATTCTCCATTTCTTCAACCATTTTTCTAGATAGGATATGTGGTCTTGTAAATATCGTGATGCTACTTCGGGTCTTTCGTGAAAGCTCAAAAAAGCTGTCTCGTCAGCAAATGTCGATGTGTGAACTCGGTTACTAGTTGGCATGTCTGAAGTATACAATAAGTATAAAAAGGGCCCCAATATACTACCTTGGGGATTGGCTGGGGTGAGCTCAAAAAATCTCCTTCTTTCACAATAAATTTTCGTTCGGTTAAATAACTATCTAGCAGCTTATACGGCAAATTCAGTTTTAGCATATATTAGGCCTTTACGCCGTACCTTATCGAATGCTTGAGAAACGTCGATAAAAAGCGCAGAGCAGTATTTTCTCTCTTCAAATGTCTTCTTAACAACATTGACAAACCTGTTAGTTTGTTCGTTTGTTGATGGTTTGGAATACATCCTTTGTCGCTTAGAATAGGGTTAAGCTTAGTTATTAACATCCTCTCAAACAGCTTTGACATATTTAACAAAAGGCTTATAGGTCTGTATGATTCAATTTTTGTGTGGTCTTTTCCTGGTTTAGGAATCATGGTAACCAACGACACCTTCCACTCTGTGGGGAAGTACTCAATACGTAAAATGGCATTAAAAATAAAAAGAACGATTCTGCGAGCTACACGGGGCAATTCAAATAACATCTTGTTACTGGTTTTATCAACGCCAGGGGCTTTTTAGGTGTTTAAATCCGTTATTGCCTTTTCAATATCACCAAATTCAAAGCAAACAAATTATGCCTGAACTGTTGTTGTTTTTTTTTTTACTGAAACATAAAATAGGGTTATGTATGAAAATGTATCAGGCTAATGACTGCAGCGGCAACATTTTTTTCTTAAGTCATATTTTATTTTTATTATCTTCAATATATTTGAACTAACAATAATACTTTTTTTTATTCAATTGTATTTTGAATATTTATTTCAAGAAGTAATTACTTTAAGAAAAAATCAGTGCTATTAATTATCATGTCATTAACCATATTTCTTAACTTATCTTAAGGTAAATCCTAGGCCCTATTTCATAAAACAACAAAACAACAAAAATGTTTCTGTTCCGCAATATTCTTTGCAAATCTCACTTTGCAATAAGAAAATTTTTACAAGCACTTTTTGCAAAGACTTTGCACCCTTTGTAAAGTCTTTGTGCTTTCTTGCAAAGTATTCCATAAAGCATTTAATCTTTGCATTTCTGTCTTATATCTTTTCAATTTGCATTACTAAGTACATATAACTTGTTGAAATGAGCCGCAAAACAAAAATGTAAAAAACTTGCAGTGTTACATGTGATTAAAAAGAAGATATTGGCTGACTTCATAAACGCAGTTTGCAAAGTAACACAGCAATCAATATAGTTCATAAATGCCGTAGCATTATTTTTTACAATGTTGTAAGTTCATTATTGCAGTGCAACCCTTTTCAATGCGCATCACTTGTCAAGTTTGTGCACTATTTTTATTTGTGATGCGTTGTGAATTGAACGGTTGAAATATATTTTCTTAAAATAAAAAGTATTAATTATTTTTGGTAATTTAGTAATAAATCCCCTAATGTTTTGAAGATCCACTTCAAATATTTTTTTTTTACACACAACAAAGGAAAATTACGACAAAGCAATTTTTTGTTAATGAACGTTTAAAAAATATGTTGCATAATAATTCGACAGAGCAGTGTTGACGTGCAATATTGCTATGCCTTGCTAGCGCATCTGTTTGAAGTGTTTTTTTGCAAACTGCGTTTATGAAATCAGCCATTTTATTTTCTTGTTTTAAAAACAACAAAGTAAGTATTTTGTTATAAAATTATTGTAAACTAGCTAGGCCCGCTACTTCGATGGCGTCCTGACAATATTTTGCTCGATTTTGCTTTAAAAGTATTCCACACTCTTACTCTTTAATAGTGCTTCAGTTATGGTTTATGTATTTACTTTATATAAAGCTAGCCATCCATGGATAAAATTCTTAAAATATTTTAATAACATTGTAATTCCACAAACTAAAACTACAAATCAAATACAAATTTTATTCAACTTTCAAAAAAAGGTGTCCAACCGTGTTTTAAATTATGTGATTAAAATTGTGGCGCCACGTGTAAATCAAAAAAAGACTTAATTTGGAAGATCTGCAAAATAAAGATTTCCAATATTGTTTTACAGCAACAGTAAAAGAAGAAACACACATTAACTTATTGCTTAAGCAACAGCAAACGTTTTTAAAAAAATTGCTTTGCTGCTTTTGCTTCGCTTATAACAAAATCTTATATAAATTCTGAGGAATTCAGTTTTTTATTTGCTAAAAAAATGTAAGTAAAGCAAAGATTTTACTGCTGTTGCTATTTTTAAGCAAGCAATTCAAACCCTGATTTTATATACAACAAACGAGATCTGTTTTCCGTATTTATTTTTCTTCATAGATTAGAAAATACGGCAACTTTATAGATAACAAAACATGGCAACTTCAAACTCTTATATATATATTTTTTTTTTATTTAAAAACAACACAACCTGCGAAGCGTTTTGCTTGTCTGCAGAAAACACCCAGAGTCTTTGGCAGGAATCGAACCCCCAGACTGATAGATTAGCGCGCAACCAATCAGTCTATCGAGGCACTCAATGTTAAAAGTAAAAGGCAAGATGTTCTTCCCTTTAGTTTATTAGTCAATTTAACTTAAAGTACACTTATATAATCCTAACTTTAGCTAATGGCAAGTTATAATAAGGGGTCTAAAACTTCTAACTTATTTAGCGCCTTTCTAATAAACTGCTTACAATAAAATACTTTTCGTGTTTTTTTTTTTTGTTTTAATTATTCAATTTTTTGCCACCGAAAGCACAAAAGTGTTTAATAACTGTAACACAATTCCAATATTTTTGCACACTTTCAGTTTATTTATAAAGTTTTAGTCTACAACTCAAAAAAAAGTAGTGTAAACTCGCGAGCACTTATAAATTTAAATGGATTTATAAAGTATTAAAAAATAATACTTTATGATAAATTCACATACAAATTTTCTCATAAATTATACTTAAATTTGTATTAATGCGTAATGCATAATGCATACATATGTATATGTTTGTAGAGAACTCCAAACATAAACAGGGATAAAAAAATAAACAAACAAATACTGGCAGAAAACTTTGTGTGTTTTATACTTTTTATTTTTCCAGAGAACACAAAATCCAAATATTTCAATAAACTTGTATTTATTGACATAATTTATTTAAATATTTTTTACTGTTACAGGTTTACTCGATTTTGTTCTATTTACAAATGTATTGTCAAAAAATATGAATATACAAATGTATGTGTCAGCATTTTTGTTCAAACACGTTTTGTGGTAAAAAATGTGAAATGTTTTAGAACAAATTGGTCTCAAGCTAATAAAACAAGGAAAAGAAAAACGAAATGATGTATGAATGTTTGCTTTCTTTAAACTCTTAGTATCATAAAGCTATTTTTGCCATCATAGTTTGACAGAATTTTAAACATTTTCCAAAAACAAATAAAAGAGTTAAATGCGGCCGTGCCGAATCTTATATACCCTTTACCACGGTAATTACCGGTTTTACCGCACCTACCCTTCTATACGAAAAAAAGCAAATCCTATATTAACCCACCCCCTGCTACTCCTTTTTGACCATTGGGCGCTACTGAGTTTCATTTGTCTTTATTTGTGACTATATTCGAAGCAAACAAGGCATAAAAAGCGGAAGAGATAATTTCCTACTACTAGAAGGGCGTTCTGGCCACTAAAACGATCAGACCTAAGTAAAATAAATAGGAAAAGACCGAAAAAACGAACTGAGTATTAACCCCAAACAACCACCTTGCCCTCGCCCTGGGCTCCATAGGACTGTTCTGCAATCCATGTTGCCTTAGAATAGTCAGCCCATATTTCCCCGCCCAAAGGAGCCTATTGAACGCTCCTGGTTCCCAGGAGCCACTATGTGGGTATATGTTAATGTTCAATGCTTTCTATTAAAGCATTTAATACGGCAAAATAGAAAACCCCTGTCAACCTAAAAACAAAATCGCCTCTCTTAGGTGTTTATTATCACCCGAGATCCATGTACGATCTTTTGGTAACCAAAAAAAGCAAACAAAAATTATTATAACCGAAAAAAAAAATAAAAACCTGAAAAAATGGGAAAATATAGGTAGGAGTAGTTTTTTGCACGCAACCTCGAATGAAACCGTTTGATGTTGCTGTATTTAAACAGCTAAATTTTCGAAACTATGCCTGGCAGAATTTTTTTCTGTATATCTTCTAGTGTCTTGGCAAAATTGATTTCAACCCGAACATAGACGGACATCGCTAAATAAATTTCTGTATGTATAAGGATCCAGAATATACATAAGTATATAATTTATGGGGTAAGAAATAAATGATGTACACATAACACACGGAATGACAAACTGAAGGGTGTAGAAATTTAGTTAAAAATTTCAGATTTACAGGTTGTTTAAAAATTAACAGATATCAAAAATAAGTCTTGCAAAAAAACCGACTTTAAACCAGACGGGCACCAATTCTAAACTAAAAATGTAAGAAGTTATCTGTAAGAATTAGATTTAAAGCAAATAAAAGATGCGCCAAAATTAGCGGGAAAAAAAGTAAAGACCATGTGAATGTCAAGCCTCTGCCTATTACTGTTTAAAAATTAAGCTATTTTCATCACCATCCGTCTTATATGGAGACACCATGCAAGCCTCTGTCTATAACGTTTTCAAAGATAGGTCCACATAGATCAAATACCATCACCTATTGGGACATCCTTTAATTTACAATTTTAAATTAAAGACCTGTTGACCTTGGGCACAAACATCCTTTATAAATTTCAACTGTCTATAACGGTTCAAAACGGTTCCATATATCAGATTTCATCATTTAATTTTAAATTTATATTATATACTTGTTATTATACCAGAGATAAAAGTGGATATTCAGCCTAATTTTTTGTGTTTGTCTTTAACGGTTCAAAAAGTAGGGCCATATAGGTCAAAGTACATCATTTGTGGGAACACCCTTTAATTTCTAAATTCATATTGTATGCTTGTTATAGTGGACTTTGCAATACAGGTTCATTGTAAATTTCAGCTGTCTGTCTAAAAGAGTTCAAAAGTATGGCCACATACATAAAATTACATTAACTATTGGGACACCCTTTTATTTTCAAATTCAAATTTTATATTTTTTATGTTATAGCAGACTTGGCAATACAGATTCGTAGTAAATTTCAACGGTTTCAGCTGTCTAAAAGTATGGCCATATAAAGGGTGGTTAAATGTTAAGGGCCGATGTTGATTATCACACCTATTATTTAGGTAATTATTGTCATTTCATTTTATATCGATAATACTGGTTCAGTTACTTATGCAAAAAAAAAATATCGGCCAAATGGCCGCCGCGACTTCGGTGGCACATTTCCATCCGATGCTCCAAATTTTCGATGACTCTAAGGCATAATTATGGTTCAATGCCGTTAATGGTCCGAATTATCTCATCCTTTAGCTCTTGATTTATTGCTGGCTTATCGACGTACACCTTTTCTTTCAACTAACCCCAAAAGAAAGAAGTCCAACGGTGTCAAATCACATAATCTTGGCGCCCAATTGACTTCGCCACAACGTGAGTTAACAAGGCCATTGAATATGTCGCGCAAAAGATTTACAATCGAGCGTTGTGTTTCTTTCCATTATTCAAATTGAGTAAGTCTGAAATTGAGAAATGTTAAATTAAATGCAGAAAAAACTTGACGTTTAAATGGACTATTGGAGCACCCTTTTATATATAATTTTGAATATCAATACTTTTTATTATAACGGTCATAGTAAACGACATTTTGTCAAATTTTAAATTTGTCTGTAATGGTTTAAAAGATAGCCCCATATAGGTCAAATTATGTCATCTATTGGGACACCCTTTAAATTTTATATTTAATTGTTTACGGTTCTTAATACACGTAAAAAACGTGTATGTTGTATTGGTACTCCCTTTAATTTTTAAAATAATGAACTGTTTTTAAAACGGGACCAAACTGTGTATAACCTTTCATATAAAGAAAAAATAAATGGCTGAGTTCTGCGGGCACATACATAGAAGAAGACGGTTAATTAACAGATGGTAGTTAGTGTTTACTTTTCATATTTAAACAAATAATAAAAATTTTCGGGGTTGTAATATATCCTTATCACATTGTTTAATTTTTTTTTTTGTTTTTTTAGGAAATTGTTAACCTTTGTCATTTTGAAAAATTTATATTTTTTTATTTAAAGTAAGTTTTTATGTAGTCCTTGTGATCATGTCTTCGGGAAAAATATTTTACATCCTGCTCATAAGAATTGTTCACAATTTGCACATTACAGCATTATAATGATGCGTTATAATTTGGTTCTTATTTAAAGTAAAAACAATAAAAGGAACATTTGCAAATAAGTATATGTAAATTTATTTATAAGGCTTTGTGTTTGTGTGTTTTTAGTGAGTAAATACGAGAAATATTATTTATTTATTCATTTTGTCTTCTGAATTCTCTTATGGTTTGTTTTACAACCCCTCTGATTTACAACCCCTCTGTTTTAAAATGTTTGAACATGATTTGTGTTTTAAGCCAAAAAGGAAACATTTTGGAATTTTTACGTTAACATTATTTTATAAAAAAAAATATATAAAATAGCGGTATGTTAACAAAATCAACTGGGTTTATGGAGTGGTTATACAGTCAATCTATTTTTATGGGAAAAATGTAGCCTCTCTACATTATGCAAAAGATTTAAAAGGGGCTCTAAAAAAGAATTTTGTTTTTGTTATTTATTTCATAGCTTTTAAAAATTCACAATCAAAACAGCTGAGGGGAATCATGTTGCAGCTAAATAAATTTACACTTCTCATTCCATATTTAAAAACATGCCATATGTTTATTATATTTTTTACTGTTTCTATTTTTTGATTGGATGTGGCAACTTTTGTTTTCTGATTTTATAAGTTGAAAAGTAATTAAATTTCTGTCTATTTCCTGAAGAAAATTTCAGTAGTAAAACTCTACTGACTTAATTTTAACTTCAAAACCAGTACAACCAACATAACTACAATGCTTTTTAGGGTTACGTACCCAAAGGGTAAAGTCGTCACCCTATTGTTTTCGCTACCATGTCTGACCGTCCGTCGGTCAGCGCCTTTTATGTCTGCAACCGTAATAGGTAGACTATTAAAATTTTCATAGAAGTATCTAACTATTGCCGCTATAGCAACAAATACTAAAACTTATAGGGTGTTCCGATAGAGTGGTGTAAGTTACGAATAAGTGTACTTCTTGAACTTTCTAGAACTGTACGATTCATACACTTAAAATTTACAAACAGTAATTAAAACTTATTTCGCTATATAAACAAGTATCTAAAAATTAAAGGGTGTTCCGATAGTGACGTGATTTGCATGTATATGGCCTAATTTTTGCACCATAATAGGTAGACTCTTGAATTTTTCACAGAAGGTGTATAACCGTGGGCGCTATAGCAACAAATACTAAAACTTATAGGGTGTTCTGAAAGAGAAGTGTTATTTGCGTTTATGCTTTTATTTATTGAGCTGTAGGAGGCAACCACTTCAAATGTGCACACGCAAAGAAAAAACATGGTTATTGTATGATCACTGCAACCACACTATGTTCTCTGTAACAATAGATGTTTGCTGTGAACAAATTATAGTTATTTAAAACAATACTTTGTTAACAGTTAATCATTCAATGGTTATACGCACCAAAAAAGCAACATGGTTAATTTGAAACATATTAAAATTCAAACCACAAACCAAATTATTTTTAATATTTAAAAATTATAACCATAATGTATTATTATTAAACATAGTTAAGTATTATTATTAAACATAGTTAAGTTTGACTAAAAATAAACAAATAATGTTTGGTTTTAAAATAAATATTTTGGTTTTGACATTTTTTCAGTTCAGAAATATGTGTGTAAGCTATCGGTTCATCTAAAACCGGAAAAACATTAAATACATATTTGTTGTCAACAAATAAATTAGTTTTTTTATTATAAATGATAGTTTTAAAGTAATTATATCAAACACAGAAAAAGGTAAGCAGAAAATATCAAAATATGTATGTAAGTCTAAATAGAAATATTCGTAATTAAAGCGTGTCTCGATAGTGACGTGATTTGCATGAATGTGGTCTAATTTTTTAACCATAATTGATAGACTCACAGATGGTATATTACTACGGCCTTTATAATAAAAAGCAAAATATAAATAGTTTTCCAACAGTGAAGTGATTTAAATTTATATCGCCTAATTGTTGAACTATAATAGATAGGCTCTTGAAATTTTCACAGGTGTATTATTGTGGCCTTTACAAAAAATAGTAAACATTAAAGGGTATTCCGACAGTTTCGTGGTTACACATACATATATAGCCTTATTTTTGTTGGAACATAATAGGTAGACTTTTGAAATTTGTAGAGAAGATATGTTGCTACGGCCGCTATGATAATTACTAAAAATAAAAGGATATTCCGACAGTGTCATGTTTTTCACGTATATTGCCTTATTTTTTGAATCGTAATAGGTAGACTCTTGATATATTCATTGAAACGGAATTTTCATGGCCGCTATAGCAAATAATAAAATTAAAGGGTTTTGCGACAGTGACATGATTTGGAGG